>JANSTX010056655.1:10819-25176 GCA_027564355.1 Penthetria funebris
CATGTTTAAGCTTTCTGTTCTTGCTGTTCATCGCGCAAATCTTAGTTTTTGATGAGATTTCATCCCCAATAATTTTAGTGAAGTGTTTCTGAACAGCACTTAATAAAGTCATACCATGATAGTTTTATGCTGGTAACTCTTTACTTTCAAGTAGTTTATTGAACAATTTAGTGCCTCGTATGTCTCAGCTGAAACTCTTCTGGGTTCGTATATAAATATTTGAAAATGCGCAACCCATGCTTCAGCAGATACTGATGAATTTTGGGTAAATTCATTTTCCGTTAAATTTAGCTTGCATGTAAACTGGCATAAGCATTAAATTGAATAAAATCTATTACAATATATTTTTCCATTCAATCTTTTCCAATCCAACTTATTAGCTCTTTGAAAAATTATACCATTAAATTTAAAAGCCATTTCTATTTGACAATTGAGTTGAAGTATTATTTTTGATTTTTTTTTTACATTAAATTCACTAAAATTTTCATAATTAATACATTAAAAAAAATATGGGTACAGAAGTTATTAGTAATTTCGACTCATTAAATGATGAATTAGAAAAAGCACGCAATAATTTAAAAGGTTTAAATGATAATATTCGACGCATAATTGGACGTGAACCTCCTGAAATTCATTTAAGGTTAAGTATTTTTTTTTTTTTAAACACTTAGAAATGTATAAGAAAATATATCAAATGTTTTTTTATTTATTTTACAGGGGTGATCGTAAAAGATCATTTAATGATAATAGGCGAATTAATAATGATAGAAATGATTATACTAATGCAAATGAAAGACATCGAAATAGTCGTAGTGGCGGAGGTTTTGGTGGCGGCGGCGGTGGTGGTGGTGTCGGTGTTGGCGGTGACGGCGGCAATACTGGCGATAGTTCTCCAATTATGCAAATTAAGCGTCGATCAAATGAAACCAAATCTGTCTTTAGTCGATTATCTGGACCACCAACTCGTGATGATGAGCCAAAACCAAAAATTCATTCACGCGTCATCAGAGAATTACCAACACGTCAAGAAATAGTAGCCGCTCAAGGTGGTGATGCTGCCTCTCGTGCACGTAATCGTCGTATGTTCGGTTCCCTATTGGGCACATTACAGAAATTTTGCCAAGAAGAATCCCGATTGAAACAAAAGGAAGAGAAAAAAGCTCAAATTGAGAAAAAATTAGAAGATCAACAACTTCAAGAACGGGAAAATATGAAAAAGGAACGACACAATTTATTTACGAATCGTAAGCGACAACAACTAGAAATTCGTATGTTAGAACAAAAAATGAATCGAATAAAAGAGTTTAATGTCTGGGAAGAATCAAAGAAATCGCTATTGAATTTTATACGTACAAAAACAAAACCGCGTATATTTTATCGACCGAAAAATATGGATAAAAAAATGGATAAAAAATTGGAGGACAGTAAATCGGAATTAACAAGTAAGTCTTGATTGTAATTTTTTGTATTTAGTGTGTATAAGTTATTGTTGTTTGTGACTGATAGATCTGTTCCAAAGTCTATTGCATTACAATTACTCAATTGTTTTAACTGTGTAACAGTGGACACCTAGTATATACACAATTTTATTTTAACTCTTTTACTCGAGTTATTAATGTGAGCGGATATTTTCAGGATATTTTGGTTTTGGAATTTCAGGTGTGAGATTGTAACACTTCGATTGGTCATCTGAGTTTTTTGGCGATACCATTCATTTCGAATTCAAAATATTTCACAACTAAAAGTTAAGTTTGAGGCTATAAATAATGTATGAACATAAGCTATTTGTCGTCAATCGTTGCTCCAATTCTCAAGCCTGATATTTACTAATTACAGATCTAAATATTTACTCTAAATTTTAAATTATCTAAAAACTTTCTTTTAAATATGCAGCAAGGGAAGTAAATATATAGGTTTGATAGAGACTGTACACAAGACAAATAGTATCACAATCCAATTCAGTTTTATTTACTTTTCGTAAAACTTGAACTTCTTTATCGGATGGTTCGTCCTTTTTTGCTTGCAAATTTTCTGTTTACTATGATAAAATTATATGCCATTGCCAATTGTGAAATATGTTCACCCTGTCAAAATCATATTCACCGTTTTGTCCACATAATTTTATTAAATGACTGTAAAATCGATTGAATTCCATCTTCGTTCAAGAATTTATCATATATGTGTGGAACATTTACAGAAATAATGTTCATGATCTGTTGAGTGTGTATTGTAATATTTTTTACGCATTATTTTAGTGCTTATTCTATCTACATACATTTCTTGAATGTATCTATCAATAACTATTTCTCTATTTCCACACCGTTGAATCAGTTCCATTTAGTTTCTTGTATAAAAGCCACTTGTATTATTCTTCTGCATTCGCTACGACAACGGTACTGCTTTTTTTTTTTAAAATGTTACATTCTGAATTGATTTCATTTTTGATATTCTCCAATCGAAGATCCGTTTCGAAGTAGAGTAGTTTAGCTCCAGATTTTTCTTCGCAATGGTGAATTCATTTCATATTTGTTTTACTATAGATAGACGCATCAGCCTGAATCAAAGTCGGTAACCTAATGCCTAGGTGGTTCAATTTGATCAATATTCAACATTCTCATTTTCATCGAATTCTGACTACTCCTGTGGGTTATTCATAGAAATAAGTAGTATTACCATAAAATTCGTTCAACTCACATTTCATCGACATTAAAACGAGTCTATATGTCGTTTTTGTGGACCTGTTGAAAAATATTCCACCAATTCTATTGAAATATTTAGATGTATAACTGGAGAATTATGTTTGATCCTTTATTTTCTAGTTGATAAATTTGAATTGATATTACATGTATTAGTACGGCATAGTAACATCATAGTATCGCTCTATGCATTCATGTAGTGTGCTTTCAGCTGTGTATTGTTATTATCACCCATATTATCGATTTGATATTGAATTTTGAATATGTTTTTTCTGTGATGCTCTTGATCTAATATAATGAATAATATAGTGTATGACAATCAAAGACATATAAATGATTTTATTTTTTTTATTTTAACATTTTAATTAACAGAAGAAATTGAAAGAAAACGCCAATCAGTTAATGACGAATTAATTATGATTGAAAATCGTTTTAAAAGTATAACAAATAAATTTCCTGAATTTGATTTAAATGAAATTGAAGATAGAGATAATAATGATAATTTGACGTCAACGAAACATGATCGTAGAAATGAAAAAGATGACGACGAAGATATGGATGATAATGATGATAGTGGCAGTCCATATAATTCAGATGAAGAGAATAATCACCAGGATGAAAATCAATTGAATTTAACAATTGCAAATATTAAACTTGAAAATGGTAAAAGTATATTTTAATTGAATTCATAAATTACTTTACATTTAGTTTTGTTATTTTGTATTTTGTCTTTTTTTTTTTTTGCAGATGCCAAACGTAAAGATACTAAAGAGAGATCAGCAAATATTGACGAAGAATTACCAGTAATGACAGAAGAGAGTTTACCGTCATTAATGATTAGCAAAACAATAATAGTAACTACAGAAATATTGTCAACAACAGGATCAACAAAATCACCTACTATAAATTCATTAGATCATTTAGATGATAAAAAACCATTTGTAGAATTAATTTCGAGCGAAATTAAATCAGAGAAAATATTAAATTCCAAAGATGATGGGAAATTTGAGGGAAAAGAACTAGATGGATAGAGTGTAGTGGATTTTTATTGTTTTTGTTTTACAGTAATTTTTGTTTTTATAAAATATGTGCAAGTAATTCCACTTTAAATTATTAACAGAATAAGTTTTTAATTAAATTCATATAAAAACAAAAGTAAATTAAAATTTAATATAATTTTATACATGAATTCTGTTAATAGCGTTAAACTGTTTCTTGTTTTTCTTCAAACGTATGATTTACATTAAAGTTTTATTGCAATTATTTGAACGCAAGGTAAAACGTTACATAATAAAAATCAATTTTTGTTTTTTATTTTTTTTGTAATATCTTCACACTGATTATTGTTTTTAATTTAATTTTTCATAAATTTATTTAGAATATAAGATTAAAATTATTTCTAAACCAAATATTAATTATTGCATTCAATAGGTTTATAAATGTTTGCACTAAAGGTGCGGTAACGATTAATTAACATAAAATCTTATTCATACCGAATATAATCATACAAATGTGTTAAAACTACCGTGAAAACTCCAGTGGTAAGTTCAATGTTTCAAAAAATAGTAGACGTATGACTGGTGTCGTATTTTATAAAACTTTTATTTGCATTGTTTTCATATCACTGTAACGATTGTCATTATATTTGTTCGTATCCATAAAAATTAATGTTAATCAATTATAGTCAATATCGCCATTATATTCTATAGGTAATCCTGTCCGCCAATGATGAAATTGGCGAAAATATTAGTAAATGATCGTAATTATTTGATTACATGAACTTTCACGTCGCGGCATACATAAACTTTAATATTGGCAATGAGGCAATGCAAATCTATGAGAAGAAGAGGTCTGGTTAGATGCAATCAATTTTAAATCCGTCCATTTCGATATTCCAAAAATCATACTAGAATTAATATAGCTGTCACATACACATTAGCTCACATTGTCTAATTAACTTCTTCTTCTTCTTCTTTCGTTAGGTGATAAACCTGTGTTTTTCTAGCAATTTAGTTTTGAGATGCAGATGTCCGACTTTCTCTTCATCTCTTCGGAATGCTTCATATAGGCCGTCCTTCACCGGGGTGTTGTTTCATTACAATATTTGCGATTCTATTATTTGGCATTCTTACTATGGCTTGAATTTGATATTCATTTCGGATGTCACTAGTTTTTATTCTATCTTTGAGTGAATGACCGTTAATAGTATGTAAGCTTTTCATTTCTGTTGTCCTCATAAATTGTTTAGTTTTGGACGAAGCACTGCGGGTTTCCACTGCATATGTTATGTTGGCATTGTGTTAACATTTATCTGCTGTATAAGGCCAGTTATGTTTTGTTGTACGCTAGCTTTTTCTAAAATGTTTATAACATCGTCAAGTTGGATGTGGTCGAAAGCTTGTGAAAGATCGACGAAGCGCATAAAAATTGGTGTGTTTTATTCAATGGACTTCTCCACAAGTTGTCGTAATATGAATATCTTTCTGTTTATCCAAATCTCACTTATTGACATGATTTCATCGCCAATAATTGTAGTAAAAAGATTTCTGAATAGCATTTGATAAAGTGATACCACGATAATTTCTCGGATTAGTTTTACTGCCCTTCTAAAATATAAGTATTACACTAGTTCTCCAATCTGTGGGTATCTCTTTACGTTCAAGTAATTTATTGAACAATTTAGCAATCTCAGCAATTTTGTTGTCGCCCATCATATTTCAGACACTCGTTTGAGATATCATTAATACCGGGAGATTTTCTATGTTTCAAAGTTTTAATTGCTTGTTCAATTAGGTGTTTTTCAATTTTGTAGCGATGCTCAATGCCACCAGGCGTGACCAGTGACAGAGTCCGTTACAGAGTTTAATGAGTACAAAATGCTATGGCGAGTATGCTATTAAAACGTCACAGTCACAAACAAACCAAAATTCAAGGCTACCGAATGTGGACATCAGTAAGTAACTCATTCGATACGGAGGTTAGTGTAACAAATTGGACCAAAGTATAAAACGGATGTACGCGAACAGATTAAATGGCAAAATTGCAAACAACTCTATGAATGCCAAAGATAATAAACGGCTAATTTTAGGGAAAATATAAACATGACCACTTATGAATCTAAGAAAAGTTAACACACAGATGCCAAACACAATATCAAACTATTATAGTTTACTGAAGTAATAAAGGCCCCAGAGGCTGAAGAATGTGGTTTGGTGTACTGAAAAAGATATACAAATTTCTCAGAAATAGAAAGAATAATTCAAAATTCAATATCTATGCAAATGCAGACACATAAAATCATGTCATCACATCATCAATGTCCGTAATCAATCAATTTTTAATAGAACACTCAATTCAAACATTAATCTTTACTTGCAGATTGTCTGGATGCATTACGATGTTATTTCGCCGATTCAAATATGCATTAAACATCAAATCTGAAGTCAAACAACTATAATTGAAATTGTTCTACTGGGAAATAGGACAATTATAATAATCCGGTTATACATTTGAGTATTTCAGTAGAGTAATGCATAAATCCGCAGCTACTTAATTTATTGAGAAGTTGGTTACAAGTAAACCATCTGCTCGGCATCAATTGTTATGCAGACGATCTAGATAATGACTGAAATCACAGATAATCATTAACGTAGCCTACTTAACACCTTAAAAATATTGATATATACATTGAAAATGTAATCAATTGTGATAGTTAAACATCCGATTAGATGTAAACTAGTAGTAGATGACAAATGTAATAAACAATTATGATTTTCCGTTAGTTCGGTTCAGCAACCACTAACCATCAGGTTGTTATTACTGAAGTTCTTCAGACAATTCAGAAGATGCAACAAATGAATAGATTAGCAAAGGATGTTACTGAGTTGCAGAATATACTCAGGTTGCTCAAACGATGTTGGTAATCAAGGTGCCGAAGAAGGTTAACTTGAGTATATGCGAGAACTGACGTGGTATCACCATACTGAACACAATAAACAATGTTGTTGTAATAATTATACGGTAGGATCATGCACATGTCATATAAACACGTTAAGAATCATCGATCGAAGGGTAAACACCTTTATATGTAAGGCGACCAGTCGTTGATATTGCAAAATACGTGCTTGGGAACCCCCAACGGTAATAGAAGACCTGGTTGTTCATAAACAACGTAGCGAAGAACTGTCATTAGTCTAGTGCTAGTAATGGTAGGGGATTCAGCGAAGCGAAGGTGCTAGAGATCGTGAACAATGGTGGTTGCTCATTGATACTTTATGCTTTCGCGAAGCGAAGGTGCTAGAGATTGTGAACAATGGTGGTTGCTCATTGATACTCTATGCTCTCGTGAGGATTGAAGGCTGAGATGATGATACTGAATATCATGCACTCATGTCAAAAATGATGTTAATGATTTGAAGTTAATGCTTAACTGACGGACTAATATATTCTAAATATGTAATTTTAATTTCACAACGATACCGTTTATTTTCCTTTAGTCCAGACACAACATTTCGGAAAAGCACAGTATTAATATTTTATTGCAGATTGTAGAAAAATTTTCATTTAATAAAATATAAAGGAATTGATGGTAAACAGCCTCTAATTTTATGCAATTTTGTTAGAAAATATGTACATACTCGCACGAGTATGTAATACGTACATTATTTAGTACTTATTTTCAAGCACCGTGTTCAATAATTTATGTGACTACAGAAAATATTAGTAATTACTCAGATATGTACGGCACGTATCACATTATATCTACTATTTTATATTTTAATGTATTACTTACATAAAATTAATAGCCTGTATTATTTGTATTATAACTGAATATGAGTGCTTGCTAGAGACTGTTCTGTTATGGAAATAAAAATATTAAAATAAAGATATGTTCGAAATGTGCTCGTGTTTTCCCTAACATCCTTTCCTTGTTTGTAGACCTTAGCACTCTTACACATTGCCTAACTCTATTGGCCTTCAGTTTTCACTTCGATTTATACTGTCTCTACTTCCAATGGCTTTACGGAGAATTACTCAGTTTAATGTCTCGCCATTGGAGGCTACGAATAATTTTTTAATCCCCTTCTGCAATATACGAAAAAAATCTTTTCTCCGTATATGCACATTTACAAAGTTATAGGTCATACATTCTTGCAATGAACGAAACTCAAGTCTCGGGGTAGTGATGACGAACGATTAACGATGTTCATTGTCAACTCCGGTTTTTACGCCGAACATTTCGCGGAAATTAAATCCCACGCGAATTCCTGATATAGCAAGTTATAGTAGTATTATTCATAGTCATATCTCCTTGACTTATTTCTAATCACTCGTCGGGATAAATAATCTATTCGGGTTGATGCACCTATCGGCAACTCTGATCATTGTCTAATTACGGCTTCATTTTCTCATGCCTCACTGTTGCGGCATTAAAATAGGAGGTTGTGGCATTAAAATAGGTCAAACTGGGAGGGTTACATTTTTTTCATGGTATCAGATGGGAAGAAATTCTACTGGTTGATGACCTGGATCATGTCGGATGAATTCTTTTACTCTGTATTTTTCCTTCGAATGGAAACATACATTCCAAGCTCGGTAAGAAAAGCTCTAATTCTTGGTTCGATAATAAATGTTTGGATGCTGTTCGCAATAAAGATGAGGCATACTCATTATATAAACACAAACATGCGCTTCGTAAACATTATGTTTGCGCTCGTGACGAGTGCAATACAGAGAATTCTCGCTGTCAGTAAAGGTGGCAAGAATTTTTGGTCTTTTCTTGTTGCTGTATGCAGCAATTTTATAAAGTCCTCCATACCCATGCTAGTGGATTCTAATAACAATGCTATTACAAGTACTAAACAAAAGGTTGATTTACTAGCCTCCATATTCGCGAATAATTCCAAGCTAGACGATTTTAATAATATGAAAGCCATTCAATTTCGATTGAGGGTCTTTCAAAGAATTATAAAAAATCTAGATACTAACAAAGCACTTGGTCCTGATGATATTCCGGCCATAGTTTTGCGTAAATATGCATCATCTCTCTCTCTCTACCGATTCGCTACATATATATAGCTTCACTACAATCTGGTCATGGTCAGGTCGCTTCGCGCTGATATGGACAATTCTCTAACGGTTATTTAAATTTAATTTCTAATTGGAGACGGAGAAATCTCGTAATATTCAATGCTAATAAGACACAGTTGTGTCTTTAGTCGCATAAGTCAAATACTCCGTATCCAACTATACAAAATTCGAGGGTAAATTGCTGCGTAATTCTTCGGGTCTGGACTCTCGCACATCAATTCAAAACTACTAGGCGCAATGTGGGGGTGCTATCACTCTTCTATAGATATTATAATGGCATTGTTCTGAGATTGCCTGCATTATGCCCAATATTCGAGTAATTCCACTTATAACCAAATAAAAAGTTATTATGGGTTTAGAACATTAAAGGGTATCCACTATGTAAAGAATAATAAAGTTAATAGGTTTTGTAAATATGAGTGCTTGGTTACTATGACTTCATTCACAAAGGTGAATTAAAGGCAAGGGGTTTAAAAAGAAACTAATTTTTATAATCTTATTACTCATACAATTGACCTTAACCTTCAATTAGGCCAGTCATAACTATAATGGCTATTTTCCTACTAAATCGGCTATTTGCATGTACATATGTAGAAATGTTGTATACTACTATAAACTATTAACAGACTATTTACTACTAAAAATAAATCCTAATTCGTTCGATTAAAGTTTTCATAAAATTGCATTAGCTTTCGGAAGCCCATAAATGATGCTTTTAAACTCAATAATATATAAATGCAGTTATTTAGGTACTATTATGTATATTGTTTAGTATGTATTTCTAGATATATAGAACATTTCTTAATAGCATTTAACTATAATAATATTCTAAATAGTTCCTTTACTGATGGTACGAGCATACCCACATATAGAAGTTTGTTTAAAACTTTGTTATGTAACAATAACATGTATTAAATCACTGAACTTTTAAGTAACAAAATGTATATGTTCCACTAAATGCAGACAAATTCTTAAATTTCATGTCAAAAATGAAATTGAAATACGCAATAATGAATAAGGATAAACATGGTTCCTTTCAATTTTTAAAATATACTTACCTTTCTATTAACTCATTTGTCTTGGGCAATGACGTGATTGGAGAGTCCCCATCATATTCTAACTTAAATCAAGAGCCAATGAAGACCACTGCAACATGGCTATTATGCCGCCATTATAAAAGCAATGTTGCCTATGATATTATTGTTGCCAATTCGATGATTGCTGAACATAAAATTGATGAAAGAACTCGTGACCGTGAGTGACATAAGAATATGTTCGACTTCGAGTTACTCACGAGATTACTCGGGATTCTGTAAAAATGAGAATGGTGAAAATTTGGCTTCTGAGCCGTAGTGAGTTGGGTTACTGACTTTTTACATCAGGCAGCCGCTGACTTGTGGACAGAAGTCAAATAAAAAAAGGATAAAGAAAGGAAAACATTTATTATGTTTATATTATTTATTGTGGTAGAAATGTGAGTTCCCTTTTGGAAAAAAAAAAAAATCCGGAGGTAAACTACCCCTCTAATCGGATCTAGGTGAATCAAAAGTGCAGTCAATTCAGAATTCACAATTTTTAGAGCTGGGACTTGGAACATTGACTCCGTAACTGAACGCAGTACCGAGCTAAAAGACTTGTTAAGAAGAAAAAATATCCAAGTAGATTGTATAGAGTAAAGGCGATGTAATTGTAATAAGATGCGAACGATAGAATTGGATGCACCATGGGTATTATAGATTCTCATAAATGTGTTCGTAGTTTTGTTCAACATTGTTTACAAGACCAATATTAGAGGTAGCGCGCCAATGATAATAGGCACTAATCCGTTATTATGATATAACTCTACTGCTTCAGCGATGTGGTAAATGTTCATCGGATGGTTCATTCTATGACTATAGATTCGTCAAATCGTAGTGGCAAGGATAAGAATCAAGAGGCTCATCCGGGTGTTGTTTTACTTTTGCTTCATTGATTTGGACAGAACATTCATAATATAAAATACCGAACTTATAGATTACTTACAGTATCTTTCAAATTCGGTAATAATTTGATGCATATGTAGTCTGTAATTATGTGCCGGATGTAAATAAACTACGGGAAAAAACTAAGTCATTATGCTTGCAGTAGCAGATATGTTCGATAACTCCTCATCTAATGACAAAATAATTATAATGGGTGATATTAATGCTAGGGTGGGAAATTCGGTATTGAATCGCGTTAAACAAAGATTTAACGAAGAAACATTAAATGAAAAGGGAGAGGCACAGATAGATTTTTGTGCTAACAATAAACTTCGAACTAGCAATACCGTTTTCTTACATAAAGATCAGCATAAATACACTAGACATAACACCAGAGGTCAACAGTTAACTATTGATTACATTATAACAAACAAAAGTTTTCATCCCTCACAAATTATGGATGTTAGAGCTCTTTCTTCTGGTAATGTAGGTACGGATCATATGCTGATTCTAACAAGATAAAAGAAAATAATAATAACACAACATACGAAGCAGTTGGACGAAAACAAGTGTTAACATCTATCCAAAAAAACAACATTAAACTATGGTTTGTAGAAGAAGTGAAGAAACGGCAGGCGTAAAATACAGAAGCCTAAAATCCTCGGTAAAATAGAGTGTATGTAAACTCATTAGAAACAGAATTAATACCATAATAATACAAATTAGAAAGGAATACTTATTTGTATGATGGACAAAAAAAAAAATGGAACTTTCTTCGAAACAGAAAGAAACATGTTAATGAATATACCCAAAATTCATCAGTATCTGCTGAAGCATGGGTCAAGTATTTCCAAAATTTATTTACCATCACAGAAGAATTTCGTCTGGGACATAAAAGGCACAGAGTTTAAGAAATAATTTTTATGTCAACCAATATCTGATTGAACAAGTAATTAATGCATTGAAAAATAGAAAATCTCCCGGTGCAAATCAATTGCAAACTAATGGTAGATGACATATAAATTGAGCAAGTCATGAGCTTCCGTAACTTGGGTGCAGAAAAAGCAGCTATCGAGATGTTACTGCAGTAATTCGCTATCAAACCAACAAGGCTGTATTAATATCTAGATGCCTTCATAACGTCATTTGGAGAAACAAGTTCATGTTCAAATTCAAATTCAAAAATCCTTTATTACATGACATTTGTACATCATTTGTGAAAAATAACAATTTTACATCGAACCCTGATGTAATGACTAGTGCATACTGTGGGAAAGTTGGAGACTAATTGGGGCTAAAACTAGGAAAAAAATAATTACTAAAACCATATTAAAGTGACTATGGGGGTAAAACGGGGGATAGAGGAGAAGGAAAAGGAAGAATTAGCCGATGCGCGTCACTCCGATATCGGAGACGCAACTGAGAGACCAATAAATAAGTAGTGAAATTTAGGGAGTAGCCAACACAGAGTTGAACCTCTGATTTGTTACTGCTCCATAATATATTAATTTCAATGTAGTAACAGTTTTTTGATCAGTGAGTATAGTAATTGCCAGATAATAAAATCACAAATATTGCAATGAAGAAACACCCAGGTGGAAAACACTGCCTATTGGAAGACATTCGAGGAGATTGAGCAAAAGTTAGACATCCTCATCTTTAAACTAAATTGTTAGATACACAAAGGTCAATTAAATTGTTGTTAAGAATGCCATTAAGTAGTGATAGTTATTGTAGTATTCAGGTAAATGAAATTTTGAACTCAAGTAAGTATTTATGTTTGGGTCAATTGCAGTGCAGTCTGTAGCATAGTCAAGTCACCCATCATATGTACCTAATAATTGATTTGATACTAATAGATTTATAATTTATAGGCCTCACATTCTTGCAATGAACGAAACTCAAGTCTCGGGTGGTGGTGATGAACGATTTCATTGTCCCGATTACGCGCTGCTCACTAACATTGTTGGTCATCGTGGAAATGCGATTTACGTACGAAATGATGTGCGTTTTGAGAGACAGCTTGTTTTAGAGCGGGCAAATATTCCTGAATTTAATATTATGTGGAATAAAATTCATTTGGAGAGTCACAAAATATATTTCTGTTCAATATACAGGAGTCCCAATTTAAGTGATTCCGCGTCCATTAAAATGTTTGAGGGGCTTTCTGACACAATTGGGGATATTTACGCCTCATCACCGGATGCTGAGATTGTTGTAGCTGACGATTTCAATGTTCATAACGTTTCTTGGCTTGTGCATTATGGAGTTAATGACAACCACGGTCTTTACGCTGAACATTTCGCGGAAATTAATCTTCTTGAACAACTGGTTGTCGGTCCGATGCGAATTCCTGATATAGCGGGTCATTGTCCATATGTCCTTGACTTATTTCTAACCTCTCATCGGGATAAATACTCTATTCGGGTTGAGGCACCTATCGACAACTCTGATCATTGTCTTATCACGGCTTCTTTTGCGTATGGCTCACTGTTACGGCCATCCATACTTGTATGCCTAACAGGATGGGTGTAGCATTAAAATAGGGCAAACTGGAAGGGTTTACAAATTTTTTATAACGGTCTCAGATGGGAGGAATTACTACTCGTTGATGATCTGGATCGTGCCGTTGAAGTTTTCTACTCTATATTCTTCCTTGGAATGGAAACATACAATTCAAGCTCGGTAAAATCAGTCAAGAAAAGCCCAAATTCTTGGTTCAATAGGAAATGCATGGATGCTGTTCGCAATAAAAAGGATGCATACTCATTATATAAAGACAATTATGCTCTTTGTAAACATTATGTTCGCGCTCGTAACGCGTGCAATAATGCCATCGCGCAGGCTCAATATAAATTCGACTGTCAACTTAAACAGAGAATTCTTGCTGTCCGATAGGGTAGCAAGAATGTTTGATCTTTTGTTAGTGCTGTTAGCAGCAATTTCATAAAGTCCTCCATTCCCATGCTAGTGGATTTCAATGGAAACTCTATTACAAGTTCTAAACGCAAGGCTAATCTACTGGCCGCAATGTTCGCGAATAATTTGAAGTGAGACGATTTCAATAAGGTTCCTCCAACGATTCCTTGGGTTGCTTCAAATATGAAGGTCATTCAAATTCGATTGAATTCTAAAAAATCTAGATACTAACAAGGTACCTGGTCCTCATGGTATTCCGGCCATGGTTCTGCGTAAATGTGCGTCTTCTCTCTCTCTACCGCTTCGCTACATATATATGGCTTCCCTTCAATCTGGTCGTTTCCCATTCGCATGGAAGATGGCAAACGTCCAGCCTATTCCTAAAAAGGGCTCTAAATCGGATCCTTCATATAGCAATTACTTCAATCTTAATCAAGGTCTTGGAAAAAATTATTAACTTCAAGATCATATCTTACCTGGAATCCAATAAAATTATTCATGATCGTCGTTCAAATTTTCTGAGGGGTCGCTCGATTCGGGTTGATCTATGACGTCACTTCTGATGTTTTCCAACTTGATGCGGGTGTTCTCCAGGATTCCGTGTTGTCTGCTACGCAATTTTTAATTTTAATTAATGACCTCTTATCACTAACTGCAAGCCCAATTCACAGTTACGCTGATCACATCACTC
>JANSTX010056666.1:0-25167 GCA_027564355.1 Penthetria funebris
AATTAACGAGGTAGTGCAATGCACTTATGATGAAAATATCTATAGTCATTTGTACATGTGAGTATAATGTAATATGGTAATTATTCATTAAACATTAATGTTTTAAATATGAGGAGAAAATACATTAACGTATACAAGTACAGTTTAACATGTTTTTAATGGCTTATAATTAAATATTTGCAAAATCATACAATACTTTAAAATATTTTTAAAATAAATTGACATTCAAAAATGATTTACGTACATATACTGTGTGATAAAATAAAAAATTTCTATATCTAAAAAATTAAATTATAGTAGAACCGTGTGAATTTTTCGTATAATATCAATAATTAAAAGTTTAATTATTTTGTTTATTTTTAATTATATGCATTTTAAATTTGCATATAATATTAAAATATTTACTATAATTTAATAATATACTATTACATTTTATAGATCAATTGAAAGTATGAATAAATTATAGTATCGGAAATTGTTTCATTTATTTTAATTATTCGAATATTAATAATAAATTAATTATATTAATGTCATTATTTACTCGTACACTTTCTGTTACTGAAAGATTGAAATTTATCATAATTAGTGGTAAAATCGATCATAACATACTGATATTTCTGATGCAGATAAAAAGTTATGCACCCATAACCAATATAATCACCTAAGCCGTAGACCAAAAACTTACTGCATAAAATTATCTTTGAATATTGAAAGTGACAAAAGAATGAAGTTGAAAAAAACTTCACAACTCCGGTCTGCAGTTAAGCCAGCAGATTATTTATTTTTGTTGGTTAATTACTGTGCTGATGAGAACTATTAGTTCGAAATCAGAATGCAAACAGAAATTTATGGAAAAATAGACTGAGAATTAGGAAAACCAACTTTAAATAAGGAATAAGGCAATGAACAACAAGAAGAAAATTATTTACTGGTACCTCCATATAGTATTCTAGTTTCAAAAAAAAAGCTATTAAGTATAAAAAATTAGTTATACATTTCAGTACCTACAGTTGAAGAACTGAAATTTTATCGAAAATAATATTTCAGACAAATTATAAATTCTACTCTATCCAAACGTCATATATGACTGATATTATCAGTCTTTTTGATTTTCCCTATTGAAAATATATACTCAATTATATTTGTCTGAAAAAAATCAGTCAACCGGTGCATAAATTCCCGGATACCTCCGTTTTATCAATGACATGTAAAATTTGAAGTTAATGAGATTTGTAAACTATTACCGAGAATTTAATTTTTGAAGATTCACTGCTCTAAAAATGTGTCCTATATAACACCGTCAACGAATTATATTTTATAAATTTTTGAAATTTTTGAAACACTTCATAAAATCTACAATCTAAAGTAATTCAACATATTTAAGAATTTATAAAAATTACCCATTATGTAGTCCCCAATTTTCAAATGCATATATAAATTCAGTAAATGTAAGTACTCACCTGAAAATTTAAAATAAAAATTGTTAAAAAAAATTTTGCAACATTTGATACAAGTATTTATTTTAAAGTTTGTAAATAGTTAAATTCTAATGATAAAATGCAAGTAAATACCCTCTGTATGATTAACAAAAATAAAAAATTGACAAAATATTTAAAGAATAGATTTCTTTAAAAAAAAAAACTTATTCAAATTTCATGACTTCAATTATGTAGAAAATAAATGTCATGTAGCTTAGTAAGCGTCAGTTCAATGATATATCAGTCCGGTTCTAAGGGCAAATGAAAATTTTATAATTTGTCATACAATTGAATATTCCAGTAATCGCCAATGTTTAAAAAAAAGTTCTGTATTTTTATAACCAATTGTTTAACTTAAGTAATGAGAATTTATGAAGAGTGCCAGATTTTGAAACGATACAAAGAATTCTCAACTGAAGAATAAAAATTTGAATCAGCCATACAATGAGGCGGCCATATTGCAGTGATATTACTTAATACTATTTGTCTGAAATCCCTAGGATAATAGAAAATCTGATCGTCTAAGAACAACATGATAAAGAACTAACAGCAATCATTAAGGAGTCTAGTAACAGAGGTATGTTATGGATTGTAGTAAAGATGTTGGCGGTTTTTTGATTATTTGCACAATACCTTAACAATGTTGATACTTTCCATCAGTCATTACATCATAACGCTAACTATATTGCATTACGATATAGTCGGATACAGATTATCAGTATATCTTCACAAAATCTCCAAGGTAAATAAATGCAAAAAAAAAAAATATTCAATTTAATAGTTCAAATACGAATAATACCTGCATATTTTTAAATCAAAATAAATATTAAATATAATGGCGCCAAGTTGTCTCCGGTGTGTTAAAGCGAACCAGACGTAATATCGCCATTTATTCTACAAATGCACTTATTTTAAATGCAAGATCATATCCAGCTAACGATGTGCGCAGTATTTCTCTTTCGTATAATTACTTGTAAAATGCTACATATGATTTCTAAAGAGTGACACTATTGACTATATAGTATATTAAAAGATAAATTTCACTTTCATATTTTTTCAAACGTCACTGTGAGGGAGTATGAAACTACGGTTCAATGACTTATTTGAATGCTTTACTGCACAGACGTTATGGCGTCATTATCTATTGGAATTTTTGTTTAACATTGTAAATTATGTGCCGTATACGATAAATTTAGAAAGTTTTAATATATCAAAATGAAATTCTTACAATTCTAATTATTATATAATTTATTTGTACATAACAAGCTGACAGATAAGTTACATTATTATAATACACCTGTATCAGGATGATGAATGAAGATTACTCAATCCATCTTTACCTCCACACGGTTCACCAGTAATTTGAACACATATGACATATATATATATATGTCATTAATGGTGTTAATGTCATAGTTGTCGAGGGAGTTGAAAAAAAATCTCACTATCACCTACCTATAAAATATCATATGTCAGTATTCTACGCAATATTTACAATATACATCTTTTTATCCAAAAAATTCCATTTATATTTACGAAGTGTATCAGATATTTGAAAGATCGTAAATTAATTAATTATACACAATTATATCGATCACCTATGAGATATTAAAAAAAATGTTCTCAAATATTTTCGTAACTCTGACAATTGAACTAATTAGCTAATTAGTGATTCGTGTACTTATACTCACAAATTATCTTACTTATTAATTATCGTCTCTGTAATCCTGATATCGTTAGATTGGGTTATTGTTTCAATCGTGAATTCTTATCTATATTAGTGATATACAAAAATGTGGCAATAGTTGTTTCTTTAACTTAAAATGAACGATTGTATCGATTAGTATCTGATATCGGACGATACCTGTCTACCCCTATCTGGATTATGTATGCTAACTTTAATACAGGAGTATACTTTTTGTACAACTTCATTAATTAAAACACTATCATCATGATGTACGCAATGATTACTTAATTTTTCAAAAATCTATTACTGATTTAAAGGAATGCTACTGACAACAAATTTAAGAAAATGTCAAAATAAATAAATTGGATTTTTTGTTGACACATTACCATCCGCTAGATCAAAGATGCCGTTTCTACATAAAGTGTGTTCACCCTTAGTTTACTTTTTCAATTGCATTTTTTTACAATTAAAAAAAATTATTTTATTTCTTTCTTATAGTCGTGTTACATTCATTTTCTTTAATAAGTCTATTTACACATTTTAATGTTTTGTTAATTTTTCTTTTTATAAACATTTCAGTAATACCGCACTTAATTTTAATTATAACTTTTAAAAACACAAATCTTCACAGAATTTCGTCAACAGCTTTGATGAACATTTATCATGTCAATGTAAATTCTTTATTATGACGAATCGATTAAAGAAATGATAGAAAAGATGATAGTATATTTTTTGGGTGATGTTTTTTGCCTCATTGTGTTGATTCGGATATAACCTTTGTCGATTTACCAAATATCGGAAGTATAAGAATATCAAATTACCAAACGATATTGTTTTATATAAAAAGATGCATAATAACAAACAATATAACATATTTTGGACTATTTTGGATATTGACCTAATATCTATAATGAAACTCAAACTGCTGTCCAAAAATAATATCCATTATATACACATTTATAGGGAATTATATTTCAAATGACATAAAGGTTTAGATGATGATGATGATGATGATGATGATGATGATAATATTTCAAACATGAACAATATAGTTTTAAATTTAACTGAAAAATATTGTCATGACAAGTGTTAAGAAGACTCAGAAAATTGTCTTGAAGGTTACATTACACTTTGCCCGAGCAGCTTCATATTAAAATATTTTTAAATTCTGTATCCCATATAAAGTCAAGTTCGTGAAATTCTCAACTATTATAATACCTACTTATAAATATTTTTAAAAAAATCCTTTAAAAACATAAATTAATATTTGAAATAGTTTTAGTATGCCGCTGTTTTTCTAAACGTTAACCAGTACTAAATTCACTATTTAATCGTACTTGTAATTAAAGGCATAATAAAACAGATATGTTATCGCTCCAATTAAGTATTGAACTAAAATATAAAAAAGAAATAAAATTATAATTCTTTTATTACGTCAAACAATCAATTAAAGATTTTTCAGTTTGGGTCATTAAAAACCATCAAATTAGTTCATTTATTTCGCAATAGCGTGTACTTTAACATGAGAATTATGCCCAAAAATAGATTTTAATTTTATATTATTACGAATATTTTGCAACCTCAATACATGTATTTTTTCCATTCAAAAAGTAATAAAATTTGTTAATAGCTTTATCATAACAAATGGTATATAGTACGAGTATATATGGGTGCTGATTATATAATTTGAAATTAAAACCAAGTATTATTTGGAAATTTCATAATTTTTGCTATTAGTACAAGCCTAAGAATGAATACTCATGTATATAATAAAACAGGGTGTGTATCAAACATTGAAATAATATTATGCTATAGATTAGTTTGTGACCACTCAATGTCTACAAACAGCCAGAGGTTAACCGACCTGCATTTACCTATGTGTATATGATATATTAATTCTATGACGTCTATTCGTGACAAAAAATATTTCCATTAATGTCTTGTTTGTGGAATTTTTTAAATAAAAATTTCACCAATAAAGTAGGTTATTATTGCTGTACACAACACTTTACCGAATTATGCAAATTTTCAACAAGATCAACTTCACGAATTCCACAGTATACTGGAAGTAACGTTTCATGTAACCATATTGTTTAAATATTATCCCATACATCATATTCCAGTTAGACACGTGTCACAAGTCACAAATTGAAGATTGTTAATTTTTTAAAATTGAACAGCATCTTCAAATTAGACCGTTAAAACTCCATATTTGTCAAATACAGGTTGATTAATTCTAATATAATCTTTCCGGTATGTTTGATCGAATTCACCCAATTTGACGTATTTTAATATCATTTATACGATGCGTTTGCTGATGGTTACTTATAAAAATAGGAATTTCTTCCTCATAGATTAGACCTAACTCAAATTCTTTTGAGTATTTTGACTAAAAATGAGAATTAATATGAAATGTTGTATTGATGAAAATTACATCAAAATGCCACAAGTATGGAAGTGACATTTTTTTTTTGTATTTTAATGGTTTCATTTTGACACAAAAAAAACTATTGTCGAAAAAAAAATGTTTCAATTTTTTTTTCTAGGGTGTTACATTTTGCGTAGAAACCAGTGCAAGATACTTTTTAAAAATTCATAAAAAACAAACTGTTTACTAGAAAGTTTTGAAAATTTGCGTATTTATAGCGAACTTATAGGTTAATAAAAAAATTTAAAAAAACATTTTTTTTTTCGGAACAAATTCCTCTTTTAAATTGGCCGACAAAAACATTTTTTTTTTTCTTTGTTGTTCTTAGAATCTATTCTAAAAATTTGTTTGTCAGAAAAAATTTTTGGAAGATAGCTTTACAAAATCCCATTTAAAACTGGCCGCCAAAGACTTTAATTTCCAAAAAAAGTGTCACACTTAAAAACAATTTCTTTTCAGAATTTAGTTTGGTATTATTAGAATTTATATCGAAAATTTGAAATATGGTTGTGTTTTGTTTGCAGCAGTAATGTTTTAAATATTGAGAAAAAATTAACAATGTTAATATTAAATATGTTATATATCCATAATCCATCTTATATAGTTCAGGCATAGTTTGATATTTTAATGGCCCATGAAATGAGATTTGTTGTTCCTCCATAAAATGCTTTTGAAGCATCTTTGAATGCGAATGATGAGGTTTTTCTAATTTTATTGGTAATCTTAAATCATTGTATGAAGTATTTTCAACAGCCTTTGACGAATCCAACTTAATGTTTCTGAATTATAGATTAGATCACGCGGAATCTATTGTTCTATTTTCATATAATTTTTCAGGTATGTGATTCATCTTTACTTAGAGTAATTATGAATATGTCATTTACTTTCATAAAATGACAATTGAAATATTCGCTGTAATGATATTTTGAAGCATAGCACCTCTGTTAAATATCGTATGTCAACCATTGAAAATGAATATCATCCAGATATTTTCAAAGATCTGTTAATTACATAAAACTGCATTATTTGGCATCAACTTTTTTCCACCGCACTTATTGTGGAGTTTTTAGATAAATTTGCTTTGTTAGGGCAATCGATCGGTGTCACTTTAGCGCGAGAATTTAATGTGATGCCCTGTATTTTGAAAGTGTAAATGCATATTTTAAATTTAGTTTACACCTTGCTGTTAACTAAATATAAATAAAGTAATTTAAAAATTTACAATAATACTCATACTACGAGTTATGTATACACTTGTATATTCGAACCATATTTAGATATGGGGAAATGCACTTTACTAAGTCAGATTATTTACTCGTCGTACTTTTAATAGTATGTAACAAATTTAAATACTGATAATATCTTGTAAATATTTATGAACAAAATTCGTTCATAGGAACTGGAACTTTAATAGGAGTTGTATATAAGAAAAGAGGTCAACATCATTACTTAGTGTATTTTTATAATTTTTTTTTTTGTTGTTTCTTACTTAGTAGTACTTGTGTATGAAGTTATTACATTATACTCTTATTATCTGCAAATTCTATATATTATAACCATAACAAATGCCTTTCCCTCTATAGGGAATTTTTCTTTATTCGAAACATAATGCACAGAGTATGATGGAAAGTATCATTCTGTAGTGTAATAGTAAATTTATGAACTAACTTTACACATAAAATATATGGAGTGCATATGAGAATGACAAAAAACGAAACCTTTTTACGGATGTTAATATACATTTCCTTTGCAAATGTTTACAATATATTATAAATTATAATGGCACACATCTTTTTGTTATTTTATTTTTTGGTTGGAAGACGAAAGAAATTTGCCGACATATTATTAAATAAAATATTTATGTTCAAATAATGGGATGCATATGCTATACAGAGTATAAATTTTGAACATAAACGCATAAACGCAAGATACCTCTATGACTGGAGCCCAACTGTTGGTGGGTATGACAGTCACACTATATTTTTAAATAATTCATATACAAGCATTATTTCGACCATTAATGCAAATGAGTGCATATAGAATGGGCATAACAATGTTGAATTACAATGTCAAATATGCATATATAACATCATATGTCAATCAGAATAAAATTACAGTTTGAAAGGGTTGAACATTTGAATAATTCAATAGAGTAGTGCATAAGATCGACGCTATATATATATATATATAGGTTGTTGGTGAGATATTTTCCATCAAATTGGAAAAATACGACATATATCCTTTTACACATAATTATCATATATTGAGATCGATTTTACCTATATCTGGAGAGGTAAATCGGGGTTCAAATTTCTAGACGTTAGCCGATCACTTCAGCACACAACAGCATTATTTACATATAAATACGTTTAAAATCTTTTGTTTATGTTTATTCTATACACAAATTTTAGATGGAGAAATGTGATTAACTATTTTAATTTTTCTACGTATTTAAATGCAGAAAACTAATTTATAAAAATTTCAGAATTGTATTAATTTCACTGTAAGACATGTCAGACAGGTAAAAAACATACCATCTTTATACAAATATTTAACGAAATTAAATTCAAGGTTTTTTTTTAACTTTGAAACCACCAACTAAAACAACAAAAGGTTCATTTTTCTGCTCCTACTTCTAATTCGTACATTACGCCTTCCATCTGTGTTCATCTAGAAATTATCCAAGTGTTGAAAGCGGACGTCTACAACTCTAATGCCATCGTGCCTTCTAATATGCCTTTCCTATACTGGATCTATGAATGGATCGATCATAATATTTTCGCTAAATCCTTGTTGAACAGCATTCAACAATGAATTTCTTATTTCTGCCATTACATTACGTTATCATTGTTTCTGTCATTTTTCTGTCATTATATCATGTTATCGGTGAACTTTGTAATTATGCCTAAAACTGGCTCACAATGGTCAACATATATATGGATACCGTATTTATCGTAGTATGTAAATGTGTCTTTATAAAATTGCCCATCGTGTGCTTATATTTAGGTATTCTAACTGACATTAATCCTATCTACAGTTTTAATACTTAGTTTGTCTTATAAGATTTGATTGCAGTTTCAAATTAGATGAATATATTGGTCTCTAGATCAGATATAGTTTGTCTAAAAGTGATCTCATCTGTTTTCACAATTCTATAGAATTAAAATTTTCAAATATGGAAATTCAGCATTCATTGAAGTAATAGTCAAGATGATCATAACAATTATACCATAATATGTTGTCAGAAAAGCATCTAATTGACTCTTGTCAACATTTGCACGGAAAAATAAAATCCGATAACAAAATCAAACAAAATTCGATTAAATCTCCAGACGTAGTATTTCTGCAGATCTGTAAAAATATTTGGTTTACCTTGACCAGTAAACTAAATAAAATTTTAAATTTATATATGAATTTCGAGGAACCATCTGATTAATACCAAAGTCTTGTTTGACAAGCATTAAAATATGACGGCGCTTAGAACTGTGTATTAGAATGTGTAAGATATATTATGTAAATGACAGAAAACTACATACTATATATTAGAATCAATTATGGAATGTCTAACTACACTATATACTAATTAACTATACATCTGGAAAATTGGTTTAACTGAAGAAAAGTTCGATACAATGGAAAATAGATCATTTCATCAATATAATGATTTGCTAAATGAACGCTATGCTATGCCTTTTGAAAATCATTTTATGCTAACAATCGACTAGCACTTATTATTTTATATTGAATTTTTGGATGGATCCAAAATAGGATAAAATGAGAAAATGATCTATTTAGTCACTATTTATACATTATATATATCATATACAAGCTACGACCATTAATGAATATTTTCAATATTCATTAATAAATAAGACTTATTCCATTGCACGTCACCAGGTTAAGGATTTGCCACACCAAATTTCATTCGGGTAGTATGAAAATTTTTGATCGCTTCTGATAATGCGGATACTTTTTCAAAAAAGTTAAATTATAATAAGTTGAATTAGAAATAATCAAAAAACTGCATATTCGCGTACTATTTTAGAAATCAGAAGCGATCAAAAATTTGCATAGTACGCGAATGAAATTCTATATTTATAGACTAGTCTCTGCTGATTATAGCGGACTAGGAACCAATGTACCCCTGATTGAATCTGTACGTGCTAGTAAATGATAACCACATCGTAATAAGTACTTTAATGATAACAACACGTAACAAATTAATGTATTGAAGAACAATCATAAAAGAGGTTGGCAATATAAGATGTAATGTGAATTGAATAAAATACGTGATTAATGACTGTTGTTCATTGATGGCATGTGTTCTCGTGTGTAATAAATGGTCGAATGATTAAATGATGTTACTTCTAAAATATAGGTACATATATTCCTGTATAGATGCATTCTGGTATGTTTATGGTCAACCAGGAACATCACATTTTATTTATTGAAAGCAGTTGTAAACCGTAATATAGTAATAAAAATTCAATAAGTTCAATGCATTGATCAATAAATTCCATTATGTTTTCATCTCCACAAGTAAATGGTTACCATAAATTTGGTTTACAGCATCAACACAAAACCGCATATAAGATATGTGCTTTTGTATAGCAAATTATATATGGTAAATTGTTCCACTCTGTGTGTAATAAAATTACTCTAAAAGTAATTTCATGTTTGGTAAACGTAGTCTATGTACTACTTTATATATATACCAAGTACGTTTAATACTATTAAATGAACTCATCATTCACCTGAATACAGTCATTCAATAATTTATTCATTTGTACAGTTTATGGCAACAATATTTAATGTATGTACTATATTATATATCTGTACTCACGATACCCTCACTATAGCAAATGATATTTATGGTATGACATCATACCACATTTATTCTACGATATTATTTTTATCTTGGAATTATCTTCAATTTTTCAAAAGAAATGAAACCCGAAGAAATAATATTGGGAAAATTAGCAAAATTTCAACAAACTCTGTCGGTAATAGCCAACAGATTCAATCGTATAATGTGTATATAGTATTAACATGCATCAACTACTACCAAAAGTGCATCACATAAACATATATAACGAAGATATAGTAAAGTGCAGATACAACCGATATCAGCTACAGAAAAGACATAAATAGTTTAAGGATAAATTCACCAAAAAATGAATTTGTATACTCTTAACCACTAAAAATAATATTTCAAAATTTAAGCTTCCTGTGTTGGGGGATCAAAAGTTGAAATCTTTCAAAGGAGACAAAATACCTGAACATAATTTCTGACTCGCGATTAATTGTGCATAGAACCGGAAGGATACAGTCTTGGAAAAAAAAATATCGATAGCGTTCCGAACAGCAATTTTAATATTTAAAAAATAAAATGAGATGAGTAATGTAGTCATATATATATTCATCATATTAATAGCATACCCATTTCCTCATTAACATCCGATAAGTAGACATATATGTATGAGGAGGCATAGAGGTCAGAATGCAATAATTTGATATTAATTAATTACGTTTGACTATACTCGCGTATAAAGGTGATATCATATACAACTGAGTTTGGTCATCATTTCAAGGAAATTATTAAATTATTCTAAACATTTTAACATTATTTAAAATATAGTATTATATTTAAATTTTTTGTGTTAAATAGACATAATAATTTGATTCATTAATTTGCAATTCTCTAGGCAAAACAATACGATGATAATACACTTAAAATTTTTCTAGCCGATGAAAATATCTTACGAAGGACACTTGTAGAAATACAAAATAAATGCTTTAAATTACATATACTCGTAGGGTAATTAATTACATTTGCAATATATGCGATTGACTGTAAAATTTAAGATTTACAACTTACTGATAATGCAAGCAACATCAAATTTCGGCCAAAAAACCATAATATAAAGATTTGCGAATGGAATCAATTACAGTTTCACGGTTCTACATTTGTTCTATAAATACCTAGGTTATGAATGTATTTCTTCATCAGGTTCACCAACAAACAGATACTATTTTAATAGCTATGGTTATACGCCATTAATTAATATATACTATGTAGTCTGATGTGTTTAGTAACTTAGATGTTACTCTGTCATAATTTTACTGAAGTGATAGAAATTAAAATTGCAAAAATAACAACTAAGATCAGAGGATGCAATGTTATATTTTGCATATACCGCATGGAAATGGAGATTGATATCTAACAGTTAGAAATGTGAATAAAATAAAAGTAAAGAACCGTAAGAAGGAAGAGGATAGGAACCAGGATAGAAACAAAAGACATGACCTTAAATTAAGACATTCATGAATATAGATTAAACTTAGTAAATGAGTGGATGGATAGAACGAATTCTTACACTACATCTGTCACTTCTTATTGAAACTAAAATTAAACTAAGAGCATTGTAATTTTTAGGATTCGTATACAGATTCATAACTTTAAATGCCATACAATGGTTGCAATTTGGACAAAATTATTCAGCAATGTATACCAGTAATAATAAAAACAAATTTTAAATATGAAAATTTTCAATATTTAATGCCAATGTTTGATCGGAAACGGAGTTTATTAAACTCTTTTTATTTAATTGCTATTTTTATAAATTAGTTACTTTCTTTAAATATTTTTTTTAATGCCTGACATGGAAAAAATAAAATGTCACGAGTATGTAATTTTTATTTTGCATATTTAGAAAATCTATTATAAATCGATATAATTATTTAAATTACTATTTTGTTAAAAATTAAATAAAATAAATTTGAATGATGGATACATAAAAATAAACATTGAATTTAATTAAATTAAAATAAATGAATTGAATAACAACTTTCGGTAGTCCAAAAAATTAACTCTTATATCTTTTTTTAATAATTCACAACTTTCTTATATTATTTAAATTTTAGAAAAAAAAAGTTAATAAAATTCTACTCTAATAATTAGTTTTTGTTTGATGATTAAAAAATGCAAATATTAGTTGTAATTTAAAATTTCTTGATAATTTGCACACAGTTAGGTGTAAAAATTAGTACTTATTAATGTTATTTACTAAAAGGCTTGTAAAAATGCTCTTAACAAATTTGGCATTAGGAAATTTGAAAATTGAATTGATTTAAATAAAAACAAAAAAAAGTGGAATCATTTGTGTTAAAAATAACTAAGGTATCATTTCAGTCACTACTATCAGCTGAGATTTCAATTAAATTGTAACGATTTTTTCCATCACTTACCGATACAATAGGTCTTTCATCAACTAGCCATTACCATCTGAACACTCTGCAAATCAAACATTAGCTATGATATCTCATACATCGGATGTTGACAGAATTTGTTATTGGTAATATTTAAGTGGCATTTTTTACTGTTGTGAATATTAAATTTTTTCAGAAAACTATTTTCGGACAAATAGTTGACGAGTGGCGATCTTTATTTTATTTTTATTTTTTTTTTTTGCTAATTTTTTGTGTATTTACTTAGCATATGATCGAGTAAGCAATAGGAATGAATAAATTTGCAGAAGACAATAAACTTAAAATGTAAATAACTTTGTATAGCATACTGGAATATTGCGGGTGACATAAAAGTTATTAACTAAAATTGGTTGACAAAATATTGAAATTCCATTATTTGAGTTTTTAAATTATAAAATTCTATAACTACACTCATGTTCTCAGAACAAATAATTTTTTTTCCCATATCTGATGTGCAAAAAAGTTTTAGTTAAAGATTCAAAAGCACCTTCAATCATTCTTCATATAGAGTTGTTAAATAGAAATTTCCATATTAAAAATTAATTTTTATAGCTGGGTTTTCCAAATACCAATTTGGTTTAAGGAATCAAATAATTCGAAGAAGTTAGACCAAATAAATTTGAGGAAATTTTAAATGATGAATACGTCTTATATAATTTGTTGACTACATAATTATTATTAATTAACATTTTTTTTTGCAAATTTGTTAAAAAATTCATATGTTCAAAGTTGTGCCTAGGTTCTCGACAGGATTAATCGTACGATTATAAGCTTCAAATATTATCATCATATATTATGTACATGACCCAAATAACTAGAATTGAGATTTTCCAACTGGAAAATATAAAATCAATAATAATTTTACATTTGAATATTTGAAATACTTGTTTTCGTCGAGTTGACAAATGCGACATTGGTAATTTAATGCTTCAGTTCAAATGGTACCAGCGATTCGATAATTTTATGCTACAAATGTACCGCATCTGTTTTCTGTAATTTAATAAAATTATTAGTATTTACAACGGTGACGGATAGTGTAAATGATTAACATCCAGGTTATTCATCGCATCATTATGTCTACGTAACATCATCAGTAACTTGACCACAATATATGTTCATTTCTTGCATTGTAATTGGAGCTACGAGCAGATCACTTGACGTAATTACAGACTAGGTAAAAAATATTTCACCAGCAAACTAGGTAACTAACGGATGGGTAAATATGAAATGAAATTGAGAGATCATTTAAGGTAAGTAACTAATATATGACACAGTATAGACGATTTTAATATTTAATATTAATCATGTAACACTGTGCTTCATTATATAATGGAATAGTTGATACACCCACAATTTCACTCTTTACATTCATATGATGGTGTCATCAGAAAGTGGCATGTGATCGAAGATAATAAAGAGGATGATTGCCATGTTTATTGACTGGGTGAAAAGCATATTGTCTAAGGTGTTATGCATCAATTGCATTTTAAATGCCGTGATGAATTATGATAATGATAAATTTGTTCATTGATTATACGAATAAATATTTTTATTCCCAATTATGAAATTGAAATATTTATAATAATTATTTTTATCGTTGAGTAATTTACAGACATATTCTCAGGCAAATAAAAATAAATAATTAATTAGTTAAATTTATTTGTTCATTTTAATTTATATTTGCAAAAATATTAGCATTATTATGTCATATTTCATATAATAAATTTAAATATTTGTTAATTTATTGTACCTGTTTCTAATTAACCTAAATAGTAATTCATTAATTTTTGCAATAATTTATGACAAAAATTACGTAAATTATGTAAACTGTATAAGTGTATACTTATGAAAATAGTTACATTCTCGTCTATAGATAAGTTAAATCAATTAATTACAAGTAAATACTTATTGTAGATCTGATAATTAATACATAATTTATGAAATTATTTGTTTAAAAAACTACAGTACAAGAAAACAAATTAATATTAATATCTACAATCAACAATTCTTAAGTAAGTGCATTACAATGCAATTGAAGGTTTGATTACGAGTGCACATAAATATTTATCATTATTTAAACCGCAATTGGTCATTAATTAGTATGCGATTCACTCAGCAGAACGGATATATATTTTATAAAAATTTACCCTGAAATGTAATTACCATACTGATGAGAACTATTATATTCATATAGGTAAATGTATGTTTCGTATTTGATAAACAAAATCATTTTCAATTATTATTAGATGTAAATAGTCGGTACATTCATTATCTAAGTAATATAATTATAAAAAATATGAAAAAATTATGCTATTATTATGTATGTTGTATCCAAAATCAAATATTGCAAAAATGAAACACATACTTTGCGAGTTTGTACAAAAACTACAATTATTTTGTGCCAAATTAAGTTTTATATTCTCTGTAATAATGATATTCTACACTAATTCCATATTCAAATCTCACCTATTAATATTGACGACGCATTAGTATTAGAAGAATCAAAATTTGGAATCAAATCTCTAACACATTTATCTGAAATCATTGCTAAGACTTATAGTATCATCAAAGCAGACAAACATTAATTAATTCTATCGAAAATGAAATCTTAATCATTTTAATGGTAACCATCATAAATTTAAATTAGAATGCCACCTCTAATTTTAGTCTATAGAATATTCTTATATATCACCATATGTGAGTATTATGAGCCTAAATAAATTATAATATATATATGTATATATGAGTTCATCTTATTCTTGTATATTTCTAGCATATATGGTCTATTATTTACAACAAAACATAATTTTTGATGGTGCATTTCTGTTCCACTAACTATAAAGTCTGCACGGATGTAAGAATAAATTTACCCAAAAAGATATTGATTTAAAATGTAAATTTATACAAAAACATCAAGGAATCAGCAGCATAGGAGTATATCGTATAGTATATATACAATGAAATGTTTAATATTGGAATACCCTAAAATTCAATAGGAATGTGGGTTTAACTTGAGGGCTATAAATTCTTAAGTAATCTCTTGATTTTTGAAGTTAAGCTGTTATTTAGTTCTTCTGTTCTCTTTTTGTTTTCTTATTATTATTTATTCCATATATTCATACATTCTATTTAATATGATTAAAAAAAAAAAAAAATATTCCTTCATATATAGGAGTAAGTAGTCCTCTATGTATAAAAGTTATAATTAATGATTACAAATTATATTTGCATAATTATATATGTTTTCGACTATTAAAAATTATATACGTGAAAATAAAATATGAAAGAATTATTTAAAATTATTATGTTATTCGAAAGTGTATGATAGCAGAATTAAAGAGTAGGTGTGTATACAAGAATAAAATTTCGGAATATGTTTTTTTAATGTTCAAATTATAGTACATATCAAAATAATGTTTGATTAAATGTAATATGATAATGTATCTATCATCAAATAGCCTGTGGCTCTTTATCATCATCATCATCATCATCATCATCATCATCATCATCATCATAATCATCATAATCAACACATTCCATTCCACTGCAGAACTTTGAACTTCCAAAATTGGATCGCAGTTAAAAGATGATAAAATTATTTTGAGGTCATATATAGTTCAAATTTAGCTGTAATCACATAATAGGAATCAACGTGGTACATCCTTTAATATGGCAGTTGTAGTTTTCAAATATTGGTATTTCCGCGATATTGTTCGTTTTTTCTTGTACATTTCGTGAGTGTACCATATATTTGGTAACTGTTTTACATAGATTTAGCTAGTAACTTGTTCCATTCCATTCTCCAAGAACATCATAAGAATTGTGTTAACATCACTCGTCATCTATAGATTGATAACGAAATTTAAAAAATAGCAAATAAAAAGTTTAAAAGATTTGGTTAAAAAGATAAAACTTTTAATGAATTCAAATAGTGGATTTTTCTATTGTTTTTTTTTTGCTTTAAAAAAAACAGGAATCATTGAACTAAATTTATTTCGATCTCAAATATTTACATAGCTATTTGTCTAACTATGGCATATACTCGTATATGCATTGAATTTTATCCTCAATATTTATTTTTTCCAATTTTTTTTTTAGTATAGTTTTGGTTTTTTTAAATAAAATGATAACTAAATATTTTAAACGTGAATTGAATTGAGATGCTTACCGAGATTTATTTGATTGCAATCGACATTAAAAATATATGCATAAAATATTGGTTCGTGACAATTTCAATATTAAACTATATTTTTGATTGCAATACTGAATCGAGATTATTATTGCTCACAATGCTTTATTTATTTATGTTTATCGATTTATTTTTCTAAAATTTAATATTTTCGTTACTTATTTGTAACAACACAGGCTCCTATTATGTTGTTGCACTCGCAATCTACCGAAAAACATTTTATGCTATCAATAATCATATTTTTCCTCTGAATACAGGATATGGTTTGATTGTTGCAGTCGCATTCTTTTGATTTTACATTGAATCTTCGTCCTTTACATCACACAAGTCTTATCGGTTATATACAATGATAAACACTACTCTCAATTTGTTACAGTACGAAAAAATTCCAAAGGAACAAAAACTTTGAAACGAACGTCAGAAACAAACCATAAGTATTTTCGGAACAAACAAATTAAATATATTTATAATGCAAAAAAATAAATGATGTCATTTTACCAGCCTTTATCACTATTTACAAAATACAAAAAGTTTTCAATAACAATTTATAAATACAAAATTGGTTAGTTATATGAAAAAGCATAACCACATTGTAAAACATTTAATTATTTCTAAAATGATAAAGAAATATAAAATACACATTACTTTCATGGTCCTTAAACCAAAGTTTTTTTTTGATGTTATATGTGTATATATATATATTATATATATATATATATATATATATATACATACAGATTTCCTATTTTATTTTAAAATTGATAACAGATTACTATAAAATTTACAAAAATTATCTAGTGACCAAGGACTAAGTCTATTCATTAATGCGAATAGACACAACCTTCACTTCACAACATATCATTTTAAATGCTGTAGTTTTCTCAATTATGAAACATTTTATTTAAAATTTTGATTTTGTAAAAACTTCACGAGAATTGTACTAAGCCCCATTGAAATATCCAGTACATAGTTACAACCAAATTGTGTGCAACTGTTCGAAGCATGATTTAACATCTTTTATTGACACACTATATCATCGATAAATTAAGGCGGAGGGCAATCAGTACCAGTGCTCAAATTTTTAAATAAACATTTTCGTTCGACATAACCGACAAAAAAAATCAATATAGAAGACACTAAAATACTGAATGAACTCCTAGTTTCGATCGTGCAAATCGAATTGACTTTTATGATAGTGTTAAATCTTGTACCTCTCGTACCTTATAGGGTTTTAATTTAATTTTTAGCCAATAGAAAAAGAAATTTGCATATCTCTATAAGGAAATTTAGTATTTTCCAATAATCATTTACCAATGGTGAAGCAAAGTTTTTATAATTAATGACCTATCTTAGGAGAACTTGATTACCAGAATGAAAGATAATATAATTTTCAGGCCAGCAATACCATGTTTCTTATTGTCTTATAGTTGATTAAGAATAGTATATAGAAATTAAATTGGAAACGTATATTAGAATAATCTATCGTTTACGGAAGTGAGTCAATGAACTGTTATCGGTATAAAGTTTTCTAATTTGATTCATATAACAATGATTCATTCTGATTCCATGACAGATTATAGTTTACCAAACGTTACGGACTTCTTTTACAACGATTGAAATTCATAGAGTTTTATAATCCATATAAATTTTAGTAAATACGTCAATAATACTCGATGAATTATTTCAGTGTCACTTATGTCGATGTGTTCTATTGATATTTATGAACTACAAATTTTGTACAGATTAGCGTATACTAAAACAACAAAGTATAAATGAAATATCTATAAATGGCATACAGGTAGTGACAATGGGAAATTTGCAGTAATAATCCTTTGTGAAAAAAATTGTATAAATTTAAGATTAACCATCTTCTATTGTGTAAATGAATTTAAATCACAATCGCAGTCACGTATAGCTTTGAGCACAATAGTTTAATCGAATTTCGATATCAATCTCCAGATACGTTAGTCAGTCAATCAGTGTTAGTCAGTTGTCAGGATCGTTTGGATGTTAAATAACAAAAACTATAAGTATTTTTACACATATTTTAAGTACAACCTATAGAAACAACTGCTTATCTACAAATATTTAGTATATATGAAATGTTTACCTGTAAATTACTTCTCTTTATCATTGCTAGAGTACTATACCTCTAAATATAATTTAAAGAATAATTACTTATCCAATTAAATTTTAAGGAACATAATATGTAAATGCACTCACCTGTAATAAGAAAATAATTCAATTAGTATCAAATATGTTTAGGTTTTAAATTTCAAAATAAAATACTATACAAAAATTAAGGACTAAATATTATTTATGCATTTCGTTTAAAAAAAAAAAAAAAAAGTAGTATAATATTTTTTTATTATATTATTACAGACTGAAAGTAATATTCTTTCCTGTAATGTATACATAGCGAACTTACCAAAAAATATAACAATAATAACAGTAAGATCATGAATAAAGTAAAAGATTTATGAATTAAGTTAAAGTTATATAGATCGATCATGAGTCATGTTAGTTGGATTGTAAAGTGAATAATTCTGAAGGATTTTTAACCTTTATAGTACGATATCAATACCTAGAAAACTGAAAACTTGAATTATCAGCCGTCAAGTACTTTGTGAAAAAAAAACATCTTTCACGGATTCTGTACTTGAACGCTTAACTCACTCAAAATTAAATTGATCGAACTGCAAACACACATCATAACATATATGAATATAACTTTTCTGCAACCAATTTTTTATTTTAATCTCTCCAGGATAGTAAACAAGATAAAAAACAAGACATTTTATGGCAAAATATATAGCAAATACAGTAAATTCTAATAGCCTAATTTAAATATGTACTATTTCATATGATATATTCTATAGTATGTTAATGGTTAATACAAAGTTCAATAACTTCTTCATATAAAAACATTATTTTTATAGAAGATATAAATATTGTGAAAACATATAATACATTTTAACATTTTGTTTTATGATACTCAAAAAATATTAAAAGCCAAAATATTCATTCCAAACTAAATTACAAAAAAAAAAAGGATTTATTGGAGGCTGATCAACTTGAAATTGAGGAAAACATGTTGTTCTATATTTTAGATCAAAATAAATTTTAAAATTAGTGCATTTTGTAATACTTTAAAGTAGTACGAAAATAGAATAACTCATTTTAAATAAAAAAAAAAAAAATTGTAATTTCTAAAATTGTACATGACAAAAAAATAATTAATAATTTTATCTATTTTTAACGAATTCAGTTTCTTTCTAAAACTTTCCAATACACTGCGATTAATCTTAAAAAAACAAACAAACAAAAAAAACAGATTATAAATTATGTCATTTCAGTGAGAATAAATTAAATGAAAGAAAAATCATCTTAATTTCAAAACGTAGATATATTTGCCCACATCTTGGACTTTGACTATAGAACTCTACAATTTAGTGGCGTCAATAAATCTTATTAAATTAATGTTTTTCAAACTACATTTGCATAAAAAAAAATGTTGATTTTTATGAATTTAGAATTTAAAAATGTATAAAATGCATTATATTGAATACGACTGGTGATGCCTTCAGCTTAGAATAAATAGTAGAGCTTGTGCTTTCCTGATCTACCTTGACTTAATAATTTATCTTGATAAAATCAAGAAGTACTACATCTAGATAGTAATTCTGCTGATTTCAGTTTCATCAATTCATTTTCATTTATTATAGACTTTATTAAAAAAGATTTTTTTTACTTAGAATATGATCTACATACGTCAATTCTTGTCTGACAATCTGAATGGACTTTTAGTGCGTAGTATATAAACGCTACACATTTGGAAGTCATGATTGATGATTATTTGTGAAATTCAGCATTAATTTAATCAAATTTAGGCATTTATAACATCATAGAAACACATCAACTGCCGATATGAAACCAACTATTAATAATTTAACTCTGGATACAAAATATCATATTATATTCTTTGGAGCCCATATCTATTTTAGCTTTATATTACCCGTTTTATATATGTAAAACCATTGAAAAATAAAAAATGAAAATTTTTTTTAAAATATTAAATAAATTATTCATAACAAAATAAAAACAAATTTCATTGAACGGAAACATTCTTTTCATATCGTTGCACTTGACTTGCATATGAAATTGTATATAGAAAAATTTAAATGAACTTTGAATTCAATGCAAATATTGTAATTCATGAAATGAAAAATTATTTAATATTTGGCAATTTCAGTCATGTGTGTAATAAAATAATGAATTTTATAATACACCACATTATGTAAAGTTGATAGATTTTAACTTTAGATACATTTTCGCACCTACATGACGAAATTAATATAAATAAATAATAACTACAATATGACACATTTGATAGGAATGGTCAGTTCAACGTACAGCCACTGCATATACAAATTGAATAATTTTATTAAAAATAGTTTTTAAATATCTAAATGCATATTATATACATCCTGTCTATTAACTTACTATATGCAGGCATTTTTGTCATATAAACTAAGTTAACATAACATAGACGATGAAATGGTATGTTTATAGACAATAAGCTTCTATATTGGCGCTACAATCTTACAATAATTATACATAAACGATCTTTTAAATGATAAATTGATGGTGAAACAATTTGTAGTAATCATCTGACTAGGGGCAAATGGATTTTCGTTACAACACTAGCATATATGTGTACTATTAGCCAACGATAAGGTTTATTTATCTTGTATAATGAAACAAAAATTCCTTCTTTAGCTTATACAAATAATGGCATAACACAACTACAACACAAAACCTCCATTAACCTCGATTTAATCATCAATATTGATATTCTTTCATCATCATCATCATATTATAATACAAAAGCTTATATGACGATTATGCCAATTTATCGTTACTAATAAACATCAAATATCAACAAGACCACATGTCATAATTAACATATCCTGTGATCACTTAACCGATGTTAAATTTCAGCATATTTAAAAATATAATTTCGAAGCAGCTCCTCTTCGTATCAATTCCCTCAATTTACAGAAACGTATAAAATTTGACGCAACGAAAGCATATGTTTCATATTTAAAATTAATGACATTTAATAGATCCACGTGCACCATTCAAAAGTGATACCACCAATTCGTGTGTATACCTGCGCTAAATCGCTAAATATATGTATACAAACAATTACGTCAAAAATTTACTAAATTTTGATGTTTTGAATGTGACTTTTAGATTGTCACCACATTATTACTGTCACACCAATCTTAAATCAATTTACGATCTTCTACAAATTAAAAAACTGATTTAGAGACTTTATTTTTTAGTCCACACTTTCTGTACCAAACACTCTATGGAGCTGAAAATTTTGTACTCATATGCTTATTTTCTTAGCTTGGCAATCTGATTTAAACAGTGTTCATTGATGCCTATTGGCATACAAAATTTTTGGTAAAAATCATTGCAAAAATGCTGAAGTAAAATTTAAAGGCATTTTTGAATAAACTATTTCTCATTGCATTTCATTTCAACAATTGATAAAATTGATTGTTAATGATGCTTTCGAAACCAAAATGTCTTTAAAAACTAATCTAAAATATTGAAAGTTTGGAATTCTAAGTATACAGAATTTGGTATATGTGATTTTTTTGTATGGCGAGATACTGTTGATACCGTGTTCATGAGGACGAGGTAAGTTATCACAAATAATAAAGCATGCTTTTCGTTAATTTGAAGTAACGAGGTCATTTACCATTGAAATTTTGCAATTAATAGGATTATATTCTATATAACTTTCTCTGATTGATATAATGAAGCGAAATATATATATATATATGATAAATGAATCACGTCGAATAAGAAAAATTAATACCTGAAAAAAATATGCATTTATTAGTCACTTTTTGTTCATTAATCACTTTTAATTGTATTAAATTCTTAAAAGATGATAATTTTTATGTAGTCTATAATGTTTACAATATGTTGACGACTTCCAATTGTGTAAATGTCATATAGTGTTATGAAATTAAAATTAATTTAAAATATTATTACCATAATCTACTTAAGAAACGACGTAGTATACTCATAAGATGATGTATACTATAAAAAGAAAATATGACTAATAATTTGTGTAATATAAGAGAAAGATTGACAATTTTTTTCTGTTTTTTTTTTGTTTCAAAAAATTTTATGATTGCAACATGTATAATATGCTGGTAAGATCAGAGACTAAATACTATGGTAAAAACTTCATTTTTTTTCTCTTGAAAATGCCACATGCTGGGGATTTATATTTAACGATATGATTTTGCTAAGTTCTTTAATCTGCGTACATTTAATAACATAGAATTAACATTTTGTTGACGTTACAAATATATGATGCTCTGATATCACAGATCATGTTCTCTGATACACTATCATATCGTATTCCACACGTATTCGTCTAGATACTTAATATCGAATAATTTCATCTTTCTTCATTGGAATTTGCATGTTCAGCTTAGATGATAGCTAATTTATCTGCATAGTATCAACCTTGTGTAGAGGTTCTTTATTTTTCTAAACACATTTGCTGAAATACTTCAGAATTTATAGTACAGTTTGTAAAATTGATAACTGACATAACCTGATCGAAATATATTTACAACAGATCGGTTGCGGTTTCAGAAATATCATTTTTAAAATTAATACTCAGGATTGCAAATATATATATTTTTAACATCGTTCCGTTCAAGATTCAATATAATTGCTAATAATAATAACTTTTGACATTGATGGCATAGGGATATGTAATTTGTATATTTAAAATTTTAATTGAAATATTAATTTATAACTAATTTGGCAATATAATAAATTTTTACCATATATGTTTTATATTGTATATTTTTGGCATTATAATTAATCAAATAAATATCCAAATAATATGAAATTAATTAATATTTGAAATGCACATTAAATATATTTTAATTAAAGTGTAAACATTAAATATTTCATTATTAACTTTTATAATATTTATACAATGTAAAGTGAATTTACCAATTAGCTAGTCATATCAGTGTATGAACAAAATGCATTTAAATTAAATCACACAGAAGAGTGATGATGATTAATTGCTCATAAACTACTTTACATAATTTTACAGTTTTTAAACATAAAAATCTATTTAGTGTGAAAAAAGAAAATCGTTATAAATATTGTAGTGTATAAATAAAGTAGTAAATTACTAACCGAGAATCTTTTTAAAATGAAAACTTTAATTAATGTTTTACTGTAATTTTCAATTGTATACACACGTAGTAAATTACTAAGAAATTACGAGAAAACAATATAATGATAATTTTGTAATTAACATAAAATTCTATTCAATTATAATATATCAACATCAACATAAATGATCTGAATTTTAGAATAATATTTGGGACATTGTCAAATAACAGAACAGCTTTGCTACACATCTTTGCTATATATGAAGCGCACTTTATCAATAACTGTAATTGATTTCAACCAATCTTTACCGGTAACTCGATCACGGTATATGTCAGTTATGGCGAGTGATCGATGCTAAAAAAAAAAATGGTGATAATGTTGTTTTTATCGACTATGCAAAAAACAATTCAACAACAAACTATGTAATTGGGAATTTATGCACCATTCTATACTGAAATATTCAAATGTATAACTGTAACATTATGATTGATCCTATATTTTCAAATTGGCGTGATTTCAATTATAGTTATATGAATTTACATTTAATGTTACAGGCATATTTGAAATGGCATAAATTAAGATCGTAATGCCGTCAAAAATTATTTACATTTGCAGTATTTAAAATAGTTACGTTGCAACCACTATAATTTCAATAATTTATGTACTCATTTATACAAAATCGTCCTGGGCATTGACGTTAAAAGGCATCCAGGCCGTGATTGGAGGGTCTCTAGGAGAATTTGCGGCTAACATATTCTACTTTAAATCTAGAGCCAATGAAAATCACCGCAACATGGCGACTGTGCCGCCACTACCAAAGCATATAGCCTAGGCTATTATTGTTGCCAATTCGATAATAACCGAACATAAAATTGGTGAAGGAACTCTT
>JANSTX010056688.1:0-25161 GCA_027564355.1 Penthetria funebris
CGATCATGCCTGTATTGTACCGATCATGTCTGAATTGTGCCGATCATGTCTGTATTGTGCCGCTCATACCTGTATTGTGCTGATCATGACTGTATTGTACCGATCATGCCTGTGTTGTGCCGATCATGTCTGTATTATGCCGATCATGTCTGTATTGTGCCGATCATGTCTGTATTGTGCCGATCATGACTGTATTGTACCGATCATGCCAGTGTTGTGCCGATCATGTTTGTATTGTGCCGATCATGCCTGTATTGTGCCGATCATGTCTGTATTGTGACGATCATGCTTGTATTGTGTCGATCATGTCTGTATTGTGCCGATCATGCCTGTATTGTGCCGATCTGCCGATCATGCCTGTATTGTGCCGATCTGCCGATATGCCGATCATGCCTGTATTGTGCCGATCATGCCTGTATTGTGCCATTCATGCCTGTATTGTACCGATCATACCTGTATTGTGTCATGCCTGTGTTGTGCCGATCATTCCTGTATTGTATACCGAATTATTTAACTATATGTATTTGTATATTGTATACCGAATTATTTAACTTTATGTATTACATATATTAGAAACTAATGTAGTTTCACATTTGTAACTTGTGGACACAACAGAGTGCTCATTTTTGTTTAAAATATTTATGTGAAATTCTGTAAAGAAAATTATCAATTGAAGATTCGATAGGTACATTTTTCTACTATCACAAAAATAATTTTTTATTGTTTAAAAAGATTTCTGATAGATCATCGTTGTCATTGCAATTGTATTCCAATACGAGAAATATCCACAAATATATTTTAAAGTATTTATATATTTATCAAATTTTGTGATTTTACTCAGTCGCTGCGCTTTTCTATAATTTCTGAAAATTTATTATCGGCCTCCCCATCAGTTGAACATGAGTGCAGAATCTGCTATTAGTTCTGAAATCGAAGTTTTATGGCTGATTGTTGCGAAACAATCTGACATTTTCTGACTCGCAATTTAAATTTATTGAATAATTATTTATTATTCTTACGGATAAAATTTTCGCCATAATCTGATTCAATTTAGAAACAGACGGATTAACATTACTGCCACGTAACTCTCTCGTAACTAGATCAAACAAATTCTCCAAAAGTCTTGATTCAATCTGTAATAATGAAAATAAAAATCGTTTTGCGAATAATCCTTTCAAATTTCAGATGCTAAAATCAATATAGCTTTTAATATGAAAATTATTCCATTTATGCAATCAGAATTTTGTTCTTTGACATTGCACGAAGATTTTCAAAATATTCGATCATTTCTGCACAGCATTTTTGTACGTGATTTTCACATTGAATAGCAACGCATCTTATTCTTATTTAACTCATATAATTTTTTGCTGTTGAGACAGTCAAATAAAACACGTTTACTTTCTGTAGAAACATAAATGTGGAAAGTGCCAAAATGTTTCGATCATCTTCAAATTGACCTAAATCTGCATAAATGTCTTAATTGCAACAGAAATACTTCGAATCAAAACTTGTACAGAATATTTCACATGCATTTTTTTCAAAAGTGTTTGTAATTATGTATTTTTCAGTTAACTTTGAACACATTCTACTTGATTTTGAAATCGATACCGATTGTGTACGTATATTTAATTATTCCGTAGTCAATAATTCCATCAGTAGTTTGAAAATTATACTTTTAAAAAAGTATTTTTTAATAATTTGAATAAGTATTCTCTCGGCTTTATGAATAAAAAATAGCTAGATTTCTTTTACACCTAATGTAAGAAAGCTACTACGCTCTGATCACTAACAACCGTTCGGACTTTCAAGGCTAATTGCTCATTCTACATTAAGCTGCAACATTTTGGTTGGATACTTACATGGAGTGCTGGTGCTTGAAACAACAAAAAAACTTTACACATGCTTCCAATTGTCGATAGCCGTAGTCCAGAAAACCTATTAATTTGATTTTGTCATTAATTGTATTTTAGATCTCGGAGAAATTGAAATTTCATCAAATAATATTACAGCTCCATTAGATCTGATATTCATTTTATTTGTTATGTTGCTCAAATGTTTTATATTAGCATCGTTTATTCTGATATTCATATTTTTCATTGGCAACCAATGACACAAGAGATGTTTTGGAAGGCAAACGAAATTCTAGAACGACTGTTCACTAATTGGAAATGCGTGGAAATCTTAAATATAAGCTTTGAGCAACAATTTTGCCAAACCTCAAGTCATACATTTTTTTTTCTTATTAATTTACAACTCTGTCGAAATAATTTGTTATGTGGGACAAATTTTTTATTTTAGGAACTTAATTTGTTGACAGTCTGAATTCCGTAACAAAATTTCCAATCGTCTAATTTTGTTAGTTTTTTTTTTAATTTTCTTAAATAGAATATTGTGCCGTTCTTTCTGTATTGAGACAGTCTATAAAATCTCTTTGCAATATCACCTTCTCACACGTTGAGGTATTGGCGCTTTTGAAAAAAATGGATGTTAGTATTCAACTATTCTCTTGTAACACTCGATTCATAAAGTATTGCCTCGACTGCCACTACGAATGGTACATTATGGAATATCGCTTTATGTATTTATTATTAATATTTATTATCGATTAATTCGTTTATAGATCGCAATTGAAATTTATAATGAAGCAACGAGGTAATTGAATCATATTCCATCGGTTATTTATTGTTATAAAATTTCTGGGGAGGCTTACCATATTACATTTCAGAAAATATTGGAATTGATCGATTTTAAAATTTAGTTGCCCAATATAAATGCTATACCTGTTCTTATGGCGAGTTATTTATATATGTTTCTGATACAATTTCAGGTTTTCAAATGAATAATCTAATTGGATTATTTGCAATAATAATGTCTACGATTACTTCAGTAATTTATAATTGCTCTCCATATGCTCAAATTAAAATCGTTTCGTGATACATATAAAATTGAAGCACTCAATAATACATCAATGTGTAGCACTCAATAATACATCAATGAAAAATGTATCATTGAACTTCACAAGAAATCTTCAGAGGAGATTGCATTAATTTTTGATTCCGATCGCGATTTAAACGTATCTGGTAATATTGTTTTATGTTCAGTTTTATGCAATCCTTTAAATAGTGGTAAATACTTCTCTTGATCCAATTCATTAGTCAAAATGAACAAAGCTGTCGCGTTCATCTGTTATTGTCGCTTGAAAGCTATGCAACTGAACTGAACAAAAGAAAAACAGTTTTTTGTTTTCTAATTTAATTTATTATATTATTATAAATGAATATAAATGTTCTTTAAAAATCAAATGAATTATGATTGTGGTGCAAAATGTCCACGACATTTATCATCGTAAATTAATTTCTTAATATCAACATGCGGATATTTCTCGGCCAACATTGTCTTACTCAAATTTGGAAAACGCCGCAATAAATGCATAACATGATTACGATCACGACTAAAATTTATTATTAAATAAAACAATAAAAAACAATGAATTTTAAAACAGATAAGAAAAATGTACTTACACTTTTGATTTACGCTTTTCATTATATTGTTTTTCTCTATGCAATCTTATAAATTTGTGTACAGCATTTCCACCAAATGAAAATACATGGGATTCTCTCCATTTCTTATTCAAATATTTTGGTATCGTGTGTTCAGTTGCACTAAAAAGATATCCCATGTGTATGAGTTTTCTTTAAATAAAAATCAAAATTGTATTATTACCGATAAAAGTATTTCATCCCTAAAGGATTATATACTAAACGACCGGGTCGTTCACCTTTTGTACCAGTTTCTAATTCATAGTAGGCTCGATTTCTTTCACGAACAACTGTTTCTACATTATCCATTGATATTTTTACCTATAAATAATTGATTTTTATTTTTATTTATTTTTTTTAATATATAGAATTTCAAATCCTCTCACCTTATCAATACGTTCAGCACTTGGAAATAATACCATTTTTCTATTGCACTCATGTTCAACAGTTAATAGCATATTACGTTCTTTTAATAAAATATACCATAACTTATGTAGATCTGTATTCGATTTAATACGTAATTCATCGACTGTCCATGCCCTGCCATGTTTCACTTCATTTTCACCCCAATGTTTTTTATCATCAAAAAATTCCATTAAATCATGACGTGGTAAACTTGTGTGAAAAGTATTAAATTGAATTGATGATAAACTGGTGCATTTTTGTGTGCCAGTAATTAGATTATATCTAGATAATTAAATTGAGGAATTAATAATAATTAATATTATAAATGGCAACAAGTGTGGAACTGGAAACATAACATATGCAATAGATAACAAACTCTAATGGAACACATTTCTCTCTTGATGAACCGGAAATGACAGCGATAGATTTCATAGAATACTCATATTAAGAACAAATATTAGAATAACATTAGGCCAAATTGATAGAATGTTTAAAATGATGCGCTTATGGGAGATCATTTCCACTTGAATATAATTGGCTTGTGTATTCTACTAAATTTCTTATTAAGTTATGTAACTTTATTGGCGGTAGTGTGGGATAGGATCAATCACAGAAGTGATCTGAATTCCAGGCCAAGTGCCTGTAATACCTACATGTGGTGGCCACTGCGAACTTACTTCGATACTAATCAGATACGGCTAAAATATCAGGGGCGAAAGGGTGCGGTTGGCCACTCAATCAGTGGAGAAATTCTCGTTCGACATTCGTAGCTATAGATACGTAGGTTTTTTTTAGTAACCACTACTTGATTATTAGACGGATGAAATTAATACAACCTAGAAATGCAGGACGTATAAACTTTGCATAAATTCGGAATGAAAAGAAGAGACAACAGTTCGCAAACGTTTTGCCAAATCAATTAATCTGTGACTTGGTTCGACGAGAGTAAAACACAGTCGCAGACGTATTAAGACAGGTCGTGAAAATGTTTTGGGTTTCAGTAATTATAAAAGGAACGCACATGGATTTGAATTAATAGGCTCGTAGTTCAGGTTGCTCAGAGTCCGGTTGACCGAAGACCAGCTACAAGACGATTCAGTGATTCTGCTCTAAAACTTGGTGAAATCATATCCGCATTAAAATTCCTAAAAGGCGGTAAAGCAGCCGGCGCCGACAACATATCACCAGAAATGTAAAAAGTGAACTTGAATGGTATTGCATCAATATTGGATTGCTTTATTAGTGAAGTGTGATTGTCTGATGGTATTCCAACCTTATGGAAAGAGGGATTGATAATTAAGTTGCAGAAAAACGGATAACTTGAGTATTTGTGAGAACTGGCGTAGTGTCACCTTGCTTAGCACGATTAACAAAATTATAGAACGTGAACAATTCTAGAAAGTTATAGAATGCCGTATAAACGGATGAATATGATTTGACGGATACATCGTGGATCGCAATATCGAGTTTTGCATCGTGGAAGGCTTGGTGATATTTTTGATGTGCATCCGGGTGTAAAACAGGGATGTATACTGTAGCCGCTATTGTTTCTGTTCGTCTTGGACAGAAGAGAATGTAGTTTTCTTTACTATCATAATGATGTCATATGATCCCATGTAACGTACAGGTAAAAATGATGCAGCATAATAATGTGGTTTTATAGATATTAAATAATTGAAATGGTAGATACAGAATAAAATTGCATTAATGCCATGGTCGATAGTATGCATTAAATATACTAATGAACAATGTAACTAACATTTAAAAATATGAATTGAAACTATAATAAAATGTAATGAGTACATTTAAAAACAATTGTTTTGAAAAAGAAGGAACAAATTTATTAAGACAAAAATTTTCTTCAGTAACCATTTAAAACTTAAAATATAACCTAAAAAAATATTTACCTGCTTTTGTTATTATTTGCAATATGTAATCCTAACATTCTATTACAAATTGTAGAAATTTCAAAAGAAACATTCCTTATTTTACAAAATGTTCCCATTTTACCAAAAATTTGATTTTTGGAGTCCCTTTTTATTTATTTATATAATAATCGAGTTCTGGATAAAAAAAAAACAACAAAATAAAGACTAAACACCCATCCGCACACAATTTTCGACTGTCAAATAGTTTCACTATCTCACAGATAGGTAACAAAAGTAGCGCAAAATAAATATATTTTGAAATTTTTTAATTAAAAAATTTACCATCTAACTCATATACACTATCATCGATCTATCATAAGTTTACCATATAATTATCATCCATCCAGTATATTCTATTCGATCATATGTCTGGTGGGATTATTTTCATTTTGTCTCAAGTAATAACAAAATATATCGTACCTCAGACTTGTTAATTACACCGATTCCACATGTGTAACTTGAGATTTAAGTCGATCAGAAACTTAATATTAAAACTGACTTGATCGCTCATATGTGGTATTATTAAAGTTTGTGCTAAAATTCATTTCAACTACTGAATGATATATTCATTGATTATAAAATGGAAATATCAAACTACCTATTGTCTGCTTCTAGATTAATTTTCAGTTTAGGCGTTGACTTGAAACATTGAAAAATAATAAAACCTATCATAATTACACTGTACATCATTAGTAGATATAGATTTTGAAAACATTAATATTAAATATATTATATTGAAAACACTTATCACAATGTAAATTTAACTCAATTTTATATCTCCAAAAACAATGTTATTTCTTTATAATGTTTACCACATGATTAATAATTTGTCACAGCTTATTGTCTAAATGAAATACGTCTCATAAATTAAAAAATATATTTATAATCAATATAATTAATCAAAACAATTTGCATTTAATATTTTGCATGTTATTTTGTGTGTATCGACTTTACTATATGGCAATAAATTACGAATTTCCAATCAAAGAATTCGCAGAATACAAATTGCACACAGCTTCAGATTGATTGTCGAAGTCATTGTAGAAATAAAAATTGAATCAATGAATCAAAATGTAAGATATTCTTATTTCACTCACATGAAATAGTTTTAAATGTTTCGGAGAAAAATGTAGCGCAAATTATTATTGTAATATATATTTATTAAATATTTATAACATTTAATAAAACCACACATCTTTAAAACACAATCAATAAGATGCACATAATCAGTTAACTTCCAATATGTTATTCATCATCGAATTTAATTTTTGTTCCTTTAAATTCAGAAATATTTGCTTTTTGTCGCTTAGCAATCCAAGATGGATGCAATTGTTCGTTAGATTGTTCCTCATTATCATTATTATTATTATTATTATTAGTATTAATATTTATAGATTTAGAATTATTGTTTAAACAATTATTCAACTCTTTATCATCAAATTTAATTTTTTTACCCATAAAATTTTTAATGCCCTGTTGATTTTGTTTTGCTTGCCATGATGGATGTAAATCAATATTCTTAGTTTGTAATTTTTCTAATGAATTATTATTCATTTGATTATTATTATGTATGGTGGTGTCATTTATTTTATTAAATTTACTATTTCTGGATTTATTTCTATGGCCAAATTGTTGTGCACGACGTTCTTTACGATCTAAACCATCATTTGGTCCAATTGCTTGTACTCTATTTAAAATTGCAGAAGACATATAATTTTGACCAGCACTTGTAATGAAAAACGAATCTTCTGCCTTTGTTTCCATTTCTGATTCTTTCTCATTTATACAGTTTTCCACTTCGATATTTTCATTTTTATCCTTTGATATTAATTTATTGTCTAAATTATGCTGATACTTTTTGTTTAATTTAACATTATGAGTTTTTAAAGTTTTATGCTTTTCATCGCTATTAGTATTTTCATTATTATTAGTATTATTATTATTATTATTCTGTTGTAATTCCGTATCAGTATCTGGTGCCAAATTTTCTTCCAACCATTTATTTCTATTTATTTTTGCTTCTTTCACAATATTCCTATCATTTTTCCGTTCAACATGTCTTTTAATATATTTCTCTTTTCTTATAATTCTTTCCTTCTTTTTACCAACTTTTAAAATTGTTTCTTGCCAATTTTCAATTTGATCTAAATTAAATTTTACTTTAATTTCATTTACTTTTAATTGTATGCTTTTAAATAAGCATATATAAGCTTGAGCCATTTCTTCTGGTGTTGATAGAAAAGTTGTTAAAATTTTCACTGAATTTTTATTATTTGTTAATGCAATTTTTGCCATATCTAAATTTTTAATAGTCTGAAATGAAATTGAAATAAAATTAATTTAATTCGTGTATGAATTCTATCTTATAAAACAAATAAAATACATATAACACATTGAATGTGTGATGTGTGTTCCAATTGATAATTTTATATTGTATAAAATATTATATTTTAATTCATACAACACCTTTGTTTTACCATGTTCAGCTGACAAAACAAAATACGTGGTATGGAAAAAGATATGAAAAGATCAATAGACGAAAACGGAATAAGTTGCTGATAATTAAAAATATTATTGTGATTATTTTCAAAAGAATTTTTACCATTTATTACCAATAAATAGTTAAATTATATACTTACTTTCAAATAGTGTATTTGTTCGGTTGTCTTTTCAATTTTACTATTCAATAGAACACTTTTTAATCCGGTATCTTTTTCTTTTAAAAGTTTCAATTTTCTTAGCTTTCTTACTAATTTGCTTATAATACAAACTTTTGCCTTTTTTATAATCTTCTTCATATTTATTAGCTAGAAAAAAAAAATTGATTATTGTAATTCTTTAACTATAACAAAAACAATATGTGAAAGAATAATTTTGTAATCCTTTTGTGGACTTTATAGAACGCGTCTGTAATTTGATCGAATCACTGCAACTAAGCACCTAAGAATGTTCTTTAATTCTGATTGTTATGCAATAAATTTAACGTTGCAAATATGTAGGGCTACAAGTTACCTGGAAGACCATTGATTTACAGGCATATTTGTTTTATTCAACTTTTGATTATTAATCTAATATTACTATTACTATTATGTGTGTTTGTGTATATTCTGTTCAATAGAATATATTTTCTATTGATTAAATATTAATACTTACTTCATTATTTATTTGATTCTTGTCGATATTATTAACCATTGTATACAAATTCCTTTTTAATCTTCAGTCCTTAAAATATATAAACTATTTTCGTATAAAGGAAGATGTTTCACGATTCAAAATTTTCAAAACAACAGATAAATGTCAAAATGTATTCACCACAAAACGTGTTTTTTTTTTCCTAATAAATAGAGAAATTTTATGCAAAATACTTATGAAAATGTAATGCAATTATAATCTGAAAATAATACATCGTACATTCTTCAATAAAAATCTATGTTTTAAAAAAATTCACCACTAACCATTAGACTTACATTATTTTAATGAATTGTCATAACAAATAAAATAAAATATTTTCGTTCGCATGTGCTTGGTTGATCGAATTTATTTTCTTTTATATTTTAGTTTAATTGTCTTTTGATTTTCATATAAATAATAATGTCGAGACCAGAACATAAAGCTCCACCAGAAATAGTAAGTATTTATATTTGGTATATTAAAAGCAACTTGAAATTCTCTACTTTTTTGATGACAGCACAGCATACACTCAACTCGGTATTTTCTACATAATTTTAGAGTCTTCAGATTTTATGTTTTATTTTAATATTCTAAAGTAAATTTTGTATTTTATATTTTTTACTGCATTTCATATGACTCTAGAATAATATCAATTGAATTGTATTGTAATGCATCTTTAACTTATGTGGAATTTGTATGCTAGTTAGCTACTGTATTTAGTTCCAAATATTATTACCTTTAATCTATACTTTATCATCTCGAAACATTAAATGTGCGGAAAATGTCCATTTTAGTTGTTCGATACTAACACTGAATAATTCTCTATAGAGGTTATATAACTTCTCAGATCTTAGCCCCAATCAATAAAAATGAACATAAATTGTAATTTCCTATGACAAGAATAATATCAATTGAATTGTTTTGTAAAACTTATGTGGAATTTGTATGCTAGTTTCTAGCTATTGTATTTAGTTCCTAATATTATTACCTGTAATCTAATCTTTATCATGTCAAACATCAAATGTGTGGAAAATGTTCATTTTATTTGTTCGATTCTAAAACTGAATAATTCTCTGTAGTGGTTATATAACTTCTAAGACCTCAGCTATACCTAGATTTTTGGTCAAGTCAATAATCTCTATAGATGTTTTCTTTTTAGCCCCAATCAACAAAAATGAACATAAATTGTGGTCAACATACCGGTAACACCACACGGAGTTAAATAACACTAATATAGATGTTAGTCGATCACTCCACTCGTCACCCGTTTTCTTAAATGCAGTAAATTTTTTTTATTACATACGTTTTCTATATTCATTGTTCAAGTTCTATATATGAATGTAATATAAACTATTTGAAATGTTTTCTAAAAAATAATTAGGAATTAGTTCCATAAGTTAGTTGTACACATACTATTCGAAATTCCTTATACAAGAGTTATACGTTCATTAATCCGTTTATAAAATGATTTCTTGTTATTTATTAAAATAATATTTAATTCATATTATGCACAATATTTTGCAGTATTACAATGAAGATGAAGCTAGAAAGTATTCAAATAAGTAAGTTTCTTTGTAATAAAATAAAAAAAAAATATTTATATTTTTTCATTTTTAGTACCCGAATTATTGATATTCAAGTACAAATGTGTGAACGAGCTATTGAATTATTAGCATTACCAGAAGATGAAACATGTTTAATACTTGACATCGGTTGTGGTTCCGGTTTATCGGGTGGTGTACTAGAAGAACAAAATCATATATGGATTGGTGTTGATATATCAAGGGCAATGTTAGAAGTGGCAAATGAACGTGATGTTGAAGGTGATCTTATATTAAGTGATATGGGACAGGGTATGCCATTTAAATATGGTACATTTGATGGTGCAATTTCAATATCTGCCTTACAATGGTTATGTAATGCAGATAAAACTAGTCATAATCCATCGAAACGTTTATATAAATTTTTTAGTACATTATTTTCATCGTTAACACGATCGGCACGTTGTGTTTTCCAATTTTATCCAGAAAATGGTGAACAAATCGAATTGGTGACAAGTCAAGCAATGAAAGCCGGTTTCTATGGCGGTTTGGTTGTCGATTTTCCAAATTCGGCTAAAGCAAAAAAGTATTTTCTTGTTTTAATGACTGGCGGTGCTGTACAATTACCACCGGCTTTAGGTTAGTTTTTTTTTTATTTATTATTATTTAAGTGATAATTGTTTTATATATATTTTTTTTATCAATATATATATATACTATATATGTAGGTACTGATGCTGAAGAAAATAATCGTATTTCTTATATTAAAAAAAGAGAATTAGCTAAAAATGCACGTGGCAAACCATTAAAGAAATCAAAAGAATGGATATTACAGAAAAAGGAACGTAGACGTAGACAAGGCAAAGAAACTAGAGAGGATACAAAATATACAGGTCGAAGACGTCCCGGGAAATTTTAAAGAGTATGTTTTATTTTTTATTTTTATTTATATTAATGTAATAAAAGATAAAAAAAGCCTTATGTTAATTTTTATTTATGAAATAAATTTTTTACACTATTAATAATAATATTTGTAATATAGACTTGAGAACTTTGGAAAAAAATGTCTGAAATATACTACTAATTACAGGGCACCCACATCGTCACTATTTTCAAAAAAAATTCACTATTCATTATTTACATAAATATTAAACTTTTTTTACTATTGTGAAAATACAACAAAAATAGAATATTTTATTTGCATCAACTCAAAATTTGATGAAAAAACTATGTGTACAATTTTGAAACAGTAATGAATATAAAATTATGATTTAAGTTGCAAAAGCTGAAATCAATATTTTACTAAAAAAAATTCTGTGATAACTTGTCGGAATGTTTTTCAAGCGACATTTGAAAATTGAAATATATAGTCAAAACTGTTACCCTTTGGTAGAACCAAAGCAGGATATTTAATTAACGAAGTGCTTAGTTCATATTTTCAAAATAAAATTCTAGATGATATTGAAAAGTATATTTACTACTTAATATTATTTGATTACACCACTAATTCTATAAGAAAGAAAGAATTGCAAGTGTGCATAAGATTCTTTTCAAAATGTGACTTAATAAATACCAAACATTTGAATACATTTTTTATTTCAAACTAAAACTTTAGTATCACATCAAAAAGAATGCTATTTCTAATTCTTGATTGACTTTGTTTGAAATTAATTATGCTAGATTCAGATAGACGGAATGTAAACAAAACTGTAATATGAAATATACTCTTTAATAATGAATTATTGTTATTATGTAATAAAAGGACTCGTAGATAATGGAACCTGCAATTTACATATAATTCATAATGCTTAGCATCAGAAGTGAATGGTAGAGATGTTAGTGATTTAATTACTCAAGCTTTTAATTGGTTTGATGGATATTCCATTTGAAAAAAGATTTTGAACAAATCGGCGCTATACGGTGGAATAAGATTTGGATCGAATGGTGAAGTAATAGCTGCAACTAAAGATCAGTAATTTTTCTTATAACTTTTTTCACAATTTGTTTTTCCCTTATTCACTTTTTTAAACCACTCACTTAAGTGGCAGCCCTTTAATTAAAATTTGTAATATATTTACATATTTATATTGAATATTCAGTACAATTCAATGCACATTTCATGTGTACGAAAATTAGGATATAGGAAAAGTATTAATCACAATTGAAGAGGGTTGGAGTGAGGGTTAAATAATAAGACACGGATGTTTCACTTTAATTTTGTTTTTTTTTTTTATTATTTTTTTTTGTGAGTATTTCAATTGGGAATTTGAGGTAATCTATTTTTAAAGTTGTATATTTGAAGAGACATCGACATATACACTTTTATATGTGGGGTTTTCGTTTTGTGAATTTTGAGAAAATTATTAATATAAACGAGTCATCGACTATAATATACTTTCCGGATTGGTGCTCAAGTGATTTATAAAATATTCTTCCTTATAAATACTAATTTTAACAATACAAAATATAAATTAACTCTACAGTATTTATGATTTCTGTTTGTTTTTCTATATACTTAAAGTGTTTTTGATGTCTCCTTTGTATAATTGTTGTTTTTTTTTATATTATTATATTTATAATGGAATGTTACACAATTTAATATTTTGTTATAAGAATTATCGTCAATGTTTTCCGATTTGTTAAATGAATAATTTATGTACTCAACCCTTTAGATAGATCACCGATATTCGGTATCATTAAAACGAAACTTTTAACTAGGTAATTAAGTTAAATTTTATTTTCAAAATTTTAACCATATATATAATTTACAATGTATATACATATATTATTGTTTATTTAATAATATTACAATAAAGTTTATAAGATCTTCTAATCGAAAACATTAGTAATACTTTCAAGTTGGTTTCTTTTGTGTTGGTTTATCATGCACTTCTTGTTCGAAACAATAAAATAAATAACACGCAAAAAACAATAACATACCTGATATTACCATTTCTTTTTTAAAATCAAATATATCAGTTTCTTTTTGTGAAACTTTAAGTTTATGTTTCGTACGTGCTTTAAAATTTCTATCAAACGATTCACCATAATGTGATTTTGTCCATTCATCAAAATTATAAATTGGACTGCGTCCAGTTGCATGTGGTCGTTCACTTCGTTTCATATGTTGTTTATAAAATTTTGTTTGTGCATCATCTTCGAAATTTACCTCTTCAGGATATTTGGTAACTGTTTTTTCGTGATGTGCACTTGATGTCTGTATAATGCCTGTCAGAAAAAATCATTTATGTTGTTTGCGTATTAACTATTTTTCCATATTTGTTTTTTTTATTGCAATTAATTAACCGTATTGGAACTAAATCAAACATAATATTTAATCAATATATTTGATTTTGGAATAGAAATGACATACGCATTAATCAAATCAAAAAAAAAAAAACTATTAATTATATGTGCTGATGCAGTTAGAATTTCAATAAAAACTATAGAAATTGAGGGTGTTGAAATGATTTATACAAAAAATTAGGGTGTTAAAATGATTTAAATTCGCAAAGACCATTCAAATTTGTTGGTATGCAGAAAGCAAATAGTTTGTAATTAGCAGGATACAAATAATTTAATGATCCAATGAATTAAAATAATGTGGTAATGTAAGGACGAATGGAGTGGTCGACTATCATCGAGGTTACTCAATCAATCGTTATCTCCACGCGGTGTCGCCGATAACTCGATCACGGTATATGTCAGTAATGGCTTGTGATCGAAATTGAGAATATGGTGCTAATTTCGTTTTGTTGACTGATTGAAAAAACAACTCAACAACAAACTATGTAGCTGAGGATTTATGTACCACACTATTGAAATATTCAAATGTATAAATTGATAATTATGATTGATCCTATATTTTCCAATTGGCTAATTTCAATTATAGTTATTTGAGTTTACATTTTATATTACATGCATATTTGAAACGACAAATTAATATCGTAAGCCGCCTATGCGCTCTCGGCGCGTAAACGTTTAGATGAGGATGAATGTAAGGAATAATTTGTTGGTTTGTTGAATCTGTTAGACAATTAGATAACGAGTGTTGAAAATATTAAATGAATTAATCTTGAGCTTCTACATTTTTTATTTTTAATATATGAATGAGAAAGTTTGTTATTTATGAGTTTTTCCTATATATCGGTCATTTATACTACGTTTTAAATATATGGTGCCAGTAGCAGATTGATCTATTGTGTATTATTTACGTTTGTATATTTCCATTTATAATAAACCGTAAATTTAGTCAAAACAATTAAATACAAACAAATGGAAATTACACACTAAAAATCACCTTTGTCATACATTTTTCTTAATTTAAAATTTCCTAAAACTTCATATGCTTCGACGATATCTTGGAACTTTTTCGACGATTCTTTACAACCTTCATTTTTATCCGGATGATATAACATCGATAATTTATAATATGCTGATTTAATATCACTTTGGGTGGCCTTTGACGAAATTTCTAATGCATCGTAGAATTTCTTTTGACTAATATATCCCATTGTAATATGTCTGATGGAAGGAATAAATGTAATAATATTCATGCAAGACGTACAATTTTGCAATTGATTTTTAATAAATAATTTTTTATATTTTAACGTACACATAATTTATTGCTAATTAATTTAAATAAAACTTATTTTATTATATTATTTAACAAAAATAAAATAAAATCTATAGCTAATAAAAATATTTGTGGGTTATGTATTGTGTGTTATATCATGAATTGTCAAAATTTCAACATTGAATGCATACATTTTTGTAGAGTTGTATTTTTTTTCTTATTAATCGTAACTGTAAATTGTGCTATTTGGCGCCCTAATTTTTTATTTCATTTTTCTTAAGTGAGTTACAAGTGTTGCGTCGTTTGTTTTCTCATTAGGATTCTTAAATATTATAAGTATAAAGTGTTTTTGAAATCTTTTCAAGAAATATTAAAATATAGACATAATAAAGTAGTGTATTATAATTATAAAGTGTTGCAAAAATTTGAGAATTTAAGTCGTAAAGAAGGTATAAGTATGGTGACCTACAATACACACAAATATATACAATTATAGTGATTATTGGATCGCGAGATTTTTCATAATTATAAATTTTGCATACATGAATAAGGTAAGAACTATAAAATAGTTATTGAACTTATAAGATACGCGTGTTTAGTATATAGTTACAATAAAGTGACTAATTTTAATGTGAAATAAGTTATTATGTGGAATTTATCAAGTTATAACGTGAAATATACAAAATATCTGTTTATTTCTTAAACTTGTTTACCCATATAAAATCATCTGGAACATTGCGCGCCAGCGAACAACAGCCATATTGTTCACAATTTCGGACATATACCATCACTTCAATTCACACATTTTTAAACCGTCCAAGTTTCGCCAATCATACAATTAGTTATATTTAATAGGAATTCTATGACGATTGACACTTTATTTAACATACCAAACATTTGCAGAAGACTATTATGTATGCCAAATTTAACATCTGTTTCAGCACCACCATTAATTGTGAGAAAACTTATAACTATATACTCTCCTAATATGGGAAGTATTCTATTTCATCAGAATTGATCTCAAGTGAACAGCACATTTTCACATATCAATGTTCATTATAGTTTTGTCTTTAGTTAACATTGATATTTAAACTATGACTTGTGAGCTACATCGCATTTTCACATATGTCGTTCTTATTTGACTCTCATATGATTGCGTAGTCTGAGTTAGGATCAAGCACAGATGTGAATTGAATTCATGGCCCTGTGCATGTAGTACCTTCAAGTGATGGCCATTGGTAACGTAGTTTGATACTAACATCTAGACACGGCTAAAATTACAGTGCAAAGCTTAGTATTGTCGACTGGAAGCCGATTTCATGAGTAGTGTTAAATTTGTAACAATAGTTCAGATTTACGCACCTACAGAGCAGGCATCGTCTGATGATAAGATGTTGCGATAAACAGATCGGATATTGTCATATGCATATTGCCGCTCATGCAAAGGTTGGCTTGAACAACATGGTCTGGGAGTCTGTTATGGGTACACCCGGAGTAGGTGATATGGACAATAATGTGCGATAATCACAACCTTGTGATTGGTATTACTATATTTGCACACAAAAGAATGCACAAAGAAACTTGAATTTCATCGGACGGGCGTACCAGAAACCAAATAGATCACATAACAATTAGTAGAATATGGAGAAATTCGCTGTTAGACGTTCGTAGCTATACAGGCGCGAATGTTTTAGTAACCACTATTTGATTATTGGATAGATGAAATTAAAAATTTATGGTAGGCATGAGGAGACAACCCCTAGAACTGCGAGATGTATAAATGTTGACCAACTTCGTAATGAGCAGGTAAGAGAACGGTTTGCAAGTGATTTCGTGAATCAATTAGCATGTGACGACGTTTGACATGATATAAGTCGGGTGAAAATGTTTTAGGTTTCATTAATTATGGAAAGATTGAATGCGAATTAGTGACGATACGTGGAATACAATAATTAAGAGGAGAAACATCAAGAGCGCGATTAACAACAGCAATGCGATGAACCAACAGAATCTGTAGGCACAATATAGTCAATCAGACAAAGAGGTTGATAAAAGTGTACAGCAGGATAGGCGTAACTTTTTTGAAAACAATGCAGCACGAGCACAACTTGCTGCAAATTCAAACAATATGAGGGAGACTTACCGTCTAGCAAGTAAACTAACCGGACGATACTTTAGAACTGAACGTCCAATTCAATCTAGGGACGCTTTCCTGATCTTAAATGAGATTCAGAATGAAAATATGAACTGAGTACTTTTGTGAGTTACTGAATACTCCCGAAGTTCAGGTTGCTCAAAGTTCGGTTGACCGAAGACCGGGTACAAAACGATTCAAAGATTTTGCTTCAATTCGTGGTGAAATCATACCCGCATTAAAACACCTATAGGACGGTAAGACGGCTGGCACCGATAACATTTCACCCAGAAATGTTGAAATTGGACTTGGCTGGCATTCCATCAGTATTGGATCCCATTATTAGTGAAGTGTGGTTGTCTGGTGATATTCCAATCTTATGGAAAGAAGGGTTGATAATTAAGTTACTGAAAAACAGAAACTTGAGTATATGCGAGAACTGGCGTGGTATCACCATGTTGAAAACAACAAACAAAGTTGTAGCTATTATTGTGCACGACAGGATCAGTTCAGTTTCAAAATGTCTATAGTTGCGCATTTTTAAAATAAATTGGTTATCAATACTATATAGTGTCACAAATTCAAGTTTTCGCATACTAAAAATTTTCTGACCAAATACAGTATCAAACGAGAATTTCAGCCAAAGAAAGTGGAAATAAATCGGCCATACACTGAGACGACCGGTCGATGACAGTGCAAAATACGCATTTAAATGAAATCCGAAGGGTATTAGAAGACCCGATCATCCAAAAACAACGTGACAAAGAACCGTCATTAAGGAGGCTGATACGCGTGGTATGGGATGAAGTGAAGTGAAGGGACTGACCAGGCGGTTGTTTGTTGACCCCCTTTGCTCACGCGTAGAGTAAAGGTCAAAATGATGATGTTTGCGATAGCAGACAATAATGTAATCAGCAAAGTCTCTCGACTTCAATATTTGGTTCAATGTTTTTATCCTGATCATAATCTAAGATCAAGACGAACAGGAACAATTGTGGTGATAAGAAATGCATTTATGTTTTACACCTGAATATACATAAAAATATCTCTAAATATATATACATAATTCAATACATTGTGAATTACGATATAGGCCACAAATCTTTGCTCATCAGTTTAGACGGTACTTCCTAACTATCTAATATTGTGTAAATCATACCACGATTTATGCAATCAATTCACAGTTTGAGAATAATTCTTATGTATTGATATGATCTGTACAATACCGCATCATTATCATCATCTCAACTTTTACGACCTCATGGTTGCATTTAGGGTGCGCATTACGGTGCTAATTTGCTATTTTCTGTACACATATAACAATGGCAACCGAAAAAATTGCACTCATCGTATCAAATATAAAGTAAAACACATGTAATTTATCGGTCACATATTTATCGATTCTATATTCTTGTTTATAGTATTTATCAAAGCGATCCCAATATTTACACACAATAATAAATTTCTGATTTTATTCGAAAATTATTATTTATGTTTAGGAAAAACCAAATTACACTATCAGAATTGAAGCCAACACGATTCCGTTCCTCCCAATCTGATCTTATTAATATTTCGATACCAAACCTTCTCTCAAAACAGAACCGTTTTACGATTATGTCTTGAGCGAGAACAATAGTGGGTATTACCTTGTTGAGTTTGAGTCTCGTATTGTACTCAACTAAACCTCAACGCTTTGGGTATACATATAAACGGTCTAGCGTCCCCATGGCTCCTCCCTACCACTAAAATGTGTGACGGAGTGGGTATGTTGGACAAGTACGTGTGGCTTCCGTGGACGCTTTCCTGATCTTAAATGAGATTCAGAATGAAAATATGAACTGAGTACTTTTGTGAGTTACTGAATACTCCCGAAGTTCAGGTTGCTCAAAGTTCGGTTGACCGAAGACCGGGTACAAAACGATTCAAAGATTTTGCTTCAATTCGTGGTGAAATCATACCCGCATTAAAACACCTATAGGACGGTAAGACGGCTGGCACCGATAACATTTCACCCAGAAATGTTGAAATTGGACTTGGCTGGCATTCCATCAGTATTGGATCCCATTATTAGTGAAGTGTGGTTGTCTGGTGATATTCCAATCTTATGGAAAGAAGGGTTGATAATTAAGTTACTGAAAAACAGAAACTTGAGTATATGCGAGAACTGGCGTGGTATCACCATGTTGAAAACAACAAACAAAGTTGTAGCTATTATTGTGCACGACAGGATCAGTTCAGTTTCAAAATGTCTATAGTTGCGCATTTTTAAAATAAATTGGTTATCAATACTATATAGTGTCACAAATTCAAGTTTTCGCATACTAAAAATTTTCTGACCAAATACAGTATCAAACGAGAATTTCAGCCAAAGAAAGTGGAAATAAATCGGCCATACACTGAGACGACCGGTCGATGACAGTGCAAAATACGCATTTAAATGAAATCCGAAGGGTATTAGAAGACCCGATCATCCAAAAACAACGTGACAAAGAACCGTCATTAAGGAGGCTGATACGCGTGGTATGGGATGAAGTGAAGTGAAGGGACTGACCAGGCGGTTGTTTGTTGACCCCCTTTGCTCACGCGTAGAGTAAAGGTCAAAATGATGATGTTTGCGATAGCAGACAATAATGTAATCAGCAAAGTCTCTCGACTTCAATATTTGGTTCAATGTTTTTATCCTGATCATAATCTAAGATCAAGACGAACAGGAACAATTGTGGTGATAAGAAATGCATTTATGTTTTACACCTGAATATACATAAAAATATCTCTAAATATATATACATAATTCAATACATTGTGAATTACGATATAGGCCACAAATCTTTGCTCATCAGTTTAGACGGTACTTCCTAACTATCTAATATTGTGTAAATCATACCACGATTTATGCAATCAATTCACAGTTTGAGAATAATTCTTATGTATTGATATGATCTGTACAATACCGCATCATTATCATCATCTCAACTTTTACGACCTCATGGTTGCATTTAGGGTGCGCATTACGGTGCTAATTTGCTATTTTCTGTACACATATAACAATGGCAACCGAAAAAATTGCACTCATCGTATCAAATATAAAGTAAAACACATGTAATTTATCGGTCACATATTTATCGATTCTATATTCTTGTTTATAGTATTTATCAAAGCGATCCCAATATTTACACACAATAATAAATTTCTGATTTTATTCGAAAATTATTATTTATGTTTAGGAAAAACCAAATTACACTATCAGAATTGAAGCCAACACGATTCCGTTCCTCCCAATCTGATCTTATTAATATTTCGATACCAAACCTTCTCTCAAAACAGAACCGTTTTACGATTATGTCTTGAGCGAGAACAATAGTGGGTATTACCTTGTTGAGTTTGAGTCTCGTATTGTACTCAACTAAACCTCAACGCTTTGGGTATACATATAAACGGTCTAGCGTCCCCATGGCTCCTCCCTACCACTAAAATGTGTGACGGAGTGGGTATGTTGGACAAGTACGTGTGGCTTCCGTGGTACATACGCAGGCAAAACTCTGTAATTTCCTTAAATTGGCTATTGTAGTGACCAATTAAATTCTTTTCCACTAGGTCACTGTTCCCATATGTGAATAGGTCTCACAATGCTATTATACATTGTTCGGGTCGCACCCCCAATAGTTGCCCACAACTCTACCGTTGTGGCTTTACCTATACTTTTCTTCTCTAATATTTGTCATGTTACTTTACTTTATCTCATAACATAATACAATATAACAAATAGGAATTGGTATAGACCGCGATATCTACGGCGATGTCTCTGAATCTCAGTCTGTCATCAAATTGTGTGCATTATAAGATGATTTGTTTCTTAACTGAAATATATGATTCTAAATATACATTAATTCTTATCAATTACTATTGATGACCCTATTATTGATATACACTACAATTAATATATTTCTATATATGAGATGTACGTAATTGCATATAATAAGTGATATAATTGTTAAATGTACTATTTTTAAGCAATTAAAATGAAAAATGATAATTTAAAACATTTTTTTATTACATTTATTAATATTATTATTACATAAAAACATTAATAATCTAATAATTTAATAAATTATTATTTTTTTTTTGCTTTTCTCTCTCTATTAAACAAAACAAAGTATTACAAAAACCATAAAAATCTTTTTTATTATTAATTTTTTGTTACTAATTATTAATTTTTATAAACATTAATTTATCTAAAAAACAACAAATATATAGGCAAGTTACGCAGTAACAGTTTCTAGTTAATATTTAATTTTATTAAATTTGTTTTTCATTTTTTAATTTAATAACAACGAATAAATCCTTTTTATTTTATATTCTAAAAAAGAGGGGTTTTGTTAATCAGTACGAAGAAAATTCACCTTTTTTTCTCAATAAAATTTTAAATATTTTCAATTAATTCAATTTTTAAAAGGCAGTAAAGATTGTCAGTGGTATAAAAAAATAAATTATATTTAAGCAACATATAATTAATATTATTCCCATTTGTTAGGTAGGAACAGTAAATTTTGTATATAATATTTGTATATTGCACAACTACAATTGCTCTTTTATCTTAATTTTGGAAGCTATTTGTTTTTTCTTTTAGCAGGCTTGATCTACTTTTATAATATGTAAATTTAAAAAATAAATCTACATTTTATAATTATAAAATAAATGATGCTTTATGGTAAATGATGAATAGATGATCTATGATTTAATAAATTATTTTTCTTGTCTACAATTTCAAAATCAACAAGTTAGCGCCTCTGTTCTATCTACTAAAATCTAATAAATTTTTGAAATTTATCAAAATTAAAATTTAAAAAAAAAATAAATAAAACTGATGAGCTTATTTGCTATTTGATTATTAAAGAAAATATCCAAATGCCAAATGATTAAAAATATACAAAAATGTCAGTAAATATAAAAATTAAATACATATGAAAATTTATAAATGGTAAGATGAAAAATAATAATAAGTTTTCCATTTCACTTCTATCTATTTCAATATTGATACCATGGTTGACGACGTACCCATCGTAATCTGTGATTTGTTTGATCGGATCGTATTTTTATGCTTGCACCTTCAGCAGCACGTACAGTTTCTTTTACACTTTGCATAAGATTTTGTGCATTACCAACTAACATTTCGGTTGCTTCACGATCTTCATCAGAACCTAATTAAATAAATACATATTATTAATATGATTCAGTTTCTTATAATTTGAAAAAAACATACCTTGAGCTCCCAACATTGTTGCTTTAACTGTTGATAAAATTTTCAATTGTGTACCAATTGTTGGTATTCTTTCACAAACTTGCAATAAATTCTAAATCAATAAAAATAAAATCTTGTTTAAATTTGTTTTTATTTTTTTTTTGGTATTAATAGCACATACCGTTCGAATTCTCTTATCGGTACATTCACGTGCCAATTGCTTAGCAAGACGTGTAACATCTTCGGATGCTTCTGCAATTTGTTTAGCTGTTGCAATTAATTCACGTTTACTACCCTTTGAATCGGCACGAACTAATTCCGATAAGCGTGCCATTAAAACGGCCATTCTCTTTGCTGCTGCAATAATTTCATTGTCCTTTGAGGACCATTGACGAACTTCTTGATGTAATCCATGTGCAGCAATTAATATTGGTTGATTTGCATGCGGTGTATGTTTAAATACTTCATCTTCGTCGTCGGTCTCTGGTGGCGGTGGTCGCATTGGTGCCACACCTTCTTTTGGTAGTGGTGGTCGTGGTGGTGCACGCTCTATATATTCAATGAATATAAATAAATGAAATAAATAAAAAAAAAAGTTCAATCTTTTAAATTTTAATTACCATTATTAAGAGTTAATAAAGATACATCTGGTGGTGATGGAATATCGGGTGTTTGTGCAATTGAACTACGTACATCACGTACGGCAGACAATAACTATAAATATATATTGATAAATATAAAAATATTATGAATATAAATTTTAATATTTTACACAAGAATTACTGAAATATATACAAAAAAAAAAGAAAAAGAAAAACTTTACATTTTTATTTGCTTCTCGCCAATTTGCTGCAGCACCAGGATCATTAATATTTGTTGCAACTTGTTTTGCATTCTGTACCATTGATGGCAAGCAATTTTCTAATTTATGTGAAGCATTTGTTAATTTTGCAATAAATTCTGGATCTTCTGAATTTTCAGCTTCTTGTTTGGCAACTAATAGCACACGATTAACTAAACGTGCAATATTTGACGTATTATCAACCATTTTTTGTGGTTGTTTATTACGTATAGCCTCATCACATAAGAATGTATATTTTTGCATTTGTTCTTCAGATGTTTTAATAAAATCAGATGGATCTGTTGCTTGATCGCATAATGTTCGCATACGTAATATTGTATCAGCATATTGTTGTTTCAAATTATTTAAATGTTCTTCTGCTGCTTTACTTGCCGGATAATTCATTCTTATACGGCCAGCCTATAAAATACAGCAAATATTAATAATTTATATAATTTAAACAATTTCAAAATAAGGAAAAAAAAAACAAATAAAAAAAAGAAAAAAATATTTTAATAAATTACCGAAATTAATTGTGGTGTAAGACTATCAATGTGAGCTGCAGAACCAAGTAAAATTTCAGCAATTTTTTTATTGCCACCTGAACCACCGGCTGCAACCATACGACTAGTTTTTGATGCACGATCGCTAAATGCTTGTAAATTATTTGATTTTTGATTAAAGTTTTGTTCACGTCCTGGTGTCCCTTCTGGTACATTAACCGCTTCGGTAAATTGTTTTAATGGTGTTGAAACATCCATAAAATCTTCAACAACCCGATTAACCAAAGCATTTTGTATTTTTTGTTTTAATTCATGTAATTTGGCATTCAATTTTCTAGCAATTTCTTGTCCTGCAGGTGTATTTGCCAAACCATTAGCACACATTTTCGAAAATTGATTTGACAGATTTTCAACTTCATCGCATAATTGAAGAATTTCCACTTTTTGATGTCCTGGACAACCTTCAGCTACTTTTTTACCTTCATCAACAATAAGTGCAATTGCACGTTGTCCTAAACCTTTATCATCAATATTTGGACTTTGTAACCAACGACAAGCCTGTTCTAAACGTCCTTGTACCTATATAAATTATTACACGTTGTGTAATATACAAAATTTTTATAATAAAATATATTTTAATGTATTTATTTTATAAAACGTATTTACAGTATGTGCTGCTTGTTGTAATCCAGCTTTATCAACCCCCCTAACTGCACTCAGTACATATTGTTCAAGATTTCCTAATTTTTCACGTATTTCACGTGCTAAAGATTCAGCTTGTGGCGTATTACCCTTACCATCTTGTCGTAATTCACAAAGTGCATTTGTCATTGTTGTCAAATCACCAGCTAATTTACGTATTTTATTTGCATCTTGTGGTAAACATCTGTCAGCAATATTATAAGCATTCTCAATTATTTGTCGTAATGCTTTTTCGCCAACACCACCGCGAAGTGCATATGGATTCTAGAAACAAATGCATATATTTTAAAGTTTGTTTTTATTATATTGACAAATGGAGTGACCGACTATCATCGAGGTTACTTAACCACTATTTACCTTCACGCGGTGTCATCGGTAACTCGATCACGGTATATGTCAGTAATGGCGTGTGATCAAGGCTAAAAAGATGGTGCTAATGTCGTATTTGTCGGCTGGTTGAAAAAACAACTCAACAACAAACTAGGTAGTTGCATTTAATGTTATATACATATTTAAAAAGACAAATTAATATTGTATGCGCCCTTAAGGTGTAAAGGTTCAGATGATATATATATATATAAA
>JANSTX010056699.1:0-25158 GCA_027564355.1 Penthetria funebris
GAGAAAAATTGGAGTACTCCTTCAAGTACCTCCCATACAAACTTTTTACTCCTTTTAGATTAAAATTGGGTGTATAACAACGATTAATATAATTATATTGTTCTTTTGTATTATATACCTGTAATTTTAGGCGGAGTTTTACGGGACTATTGTATTTGAAAATATATGAGCATGTTTAAAAATATATGGGCATGTTAACTTAATGAAATACTTCCTAGCGTTACTGATTAAAATAAGTTATATTATAGTAACATTCACTAATTTGAGCGAACATTCTAGGTACGAGATAACAACTAGTTTGCAATTCTCTTTATTGAATATTTATATATTATGTTGTAATCCATTAAACAATTTCCAGAGCCTACAATAATTGGCAACCAATTATACGTTTTTCTTGTTTTAATTTGCTAATAATATCAATTTTAAATGTGATATTTTCGGCATTTTCTTTTCAATATCCAGCTGCCATTGTAATAAATGAAAATATCTGTAAACCGTAGGGATAATTATATATAACAAACATTACATGATCCAAGATAATCAATGATTTGTATACAGGCCATTTTGATAAATATACTTTTCTAAACTATTCCACAAATAACAAACATTTTTATAGCACTGATATTTCATTTGAAAACACTTTATTATTAATATTATTATTCATAATTTAATAAATATTTTAGAGATCACTACATAGAATACTTATGTCTTTTAATACGTGAAAAAAATGTCGATCCAATTAATATACTATCAATGGATGATTTGGAAATTGTTGTAAAACGTTCCAATAAACGTATGCCTCCACGTCCCTATACTATTATCGATTCATTTTACAAAAACGAATTGTTAAAGGTAAGTTTGACAATAATTTGCTAATTTAATTAAGAGTGTGTTTTTCTTTTTCGGGTTTTACAGACAACACTATGTAGAATATCTTGTCAGCACTGTTTCTAAAGCAAATATCGATCCATTGCCTATTCTTGATCTAACTGATTGTATTCAAGAATTACGTAGACGTGGTATTCCTTTGCCGGAAAGGGGTCCCTGGGATACAGATGAAATATATCGTGGAATGTGCCAAAAGGTTAGATTTGTAAATTATTCAATTTTAATTGATGACAGCGATATAATGTTGTATACAATTAGAATTTTTATTAATTCAATTTTGTTAATTAGAACATAAACATACCGCTATATCTATGTTAGTCCATAGTTTGTGTCTCTTTTTATTTAATTTTATCTTTTAGTTTTTGCTAACATTTTCAAATCCACATTTTAAATTCTTTCTCAAACACACGCTTAAACACTATTTTCAATTTAAAACATTTATACTATATTTTCTACTTTTAACACACTTTATTTGTTTTTACAATAATGTATTAAGTCTGCAAAAGAATATAAAAAAAAATTAATAAATAATATATATTTCTATGTTTATATAAAAAAGGTGGTATGGCCCTTTAACGAGAATCAGTTATAGTTTTTTTATAAGTCATTTGTTAAACGAATTTGCTTGTGTCCCAAAAATGTCATAATAGTTAATTAAATTCTTAAAAATCTATAAATTATTGCAAGTAAATTTTATTGAATTTAATAGTTTTGAAAATATGTTTTAAATTATTTTAATATAAATAAAAAATGTATGTGTTTTGTAAAACCCGATCCAATATATTAATAAAACATAATTTAAGGCTTATTTATTTGCCTGACTAATTTATTAATTATTTTAAGAATTCATATTTTTTAATGTAACTAGAAATAGGATTTTTTTTTTTGTAAAAACTGAATCAAAAATTATGAAAGTAATTATGGGTGCAGCAGTTTGTAGTGCCAAGGTCACTTAGGCTAGTAAAAATGGTTCCATTGGTGCCAAGAATTTAAAATTTCACACTAGTTAAATACCTGACATTGCGGTAGCAGCGAAGTGAAGGTTCTTGATAGAGATTGTCACAATCAATATCAGTTATTTGTTGATGCTTGTACGTGCGAGGGTTTAAAACTCAAGATGATAATAACGTATGATTGTGTTTTGGTTTTTGTTCGTAAATTTTTGGTTTACTAATTTTTGTTTCAATATTGTTTTTAATTTATTATACTATACTAACTTTTGAAATCGAATTCATTTCCGACATAATTGCACAATTTTATATATTTTCTTTTCAGATTGTTCAAGGGCAAATACCACTGAATTAAATTATGATGTAAATTGTTAAGCATTGAGCAGAAATTAATTAAATTAACAATCACATAATTTACTTAGTATTATTAATTTTTTATAAATTAAAATTTATTTTATTAACATAAATAATAGTAGTTATGTTTAAAATTAATAAAATGATGTAATGTAAAATTCATAGCATCTTCATATACTCGTATTTTACATTTATAAATATCTTTTTTTTAATAATATTGTGTGATTTGTGAAGTATTTATTAAAAATATTTTTTTTTTTAATTATAATCTCTATATTTCTTTGAAATAACTAAAAATTTACCAGATCTCAAATGTTCAGCATATAATAAATACCCATATATATAGTCAAATAATTTATGAAGTGCCTCAAGGCATTATCAATCACAGTTTAGTATCCCGGAGCCGTACTGCAACTTAAGGTTGAAGAATGGTCAAATACAAGGAGGAAAAATTATGGTCGAACAATCTTTCTTGGCTGAACCCCAAAAAGATCTTTTTATATGCAAAAAAAAAAAAAAAAGCCTAGGAATATTACTAGGCCTAAAAACAGAAAGAAATTTAAAATTGTGATATTCTCGCGTTCAGCCATGTGCTTTAACGAACCACATGAAAATAACACGCAAAGCGAAATATGTTAGTATTGCAAGAAATTAAAAGGCAGAGAATATTTTGTGTGAGTCCTCCGTATTTGTTTGCAGTTGATTAGCAGTAGTTAAAGACCTTGACTAAAGATTGATTGAATTATGTGCAATATCAATTATTACTTCTGAATAAAGGCTTTAATTACGGCCTAGAGCTGAAGCACTTGAAGTCACATTACTTTGGTAAATTATATACGCTAGTCGCAATGAAACTTTACGATAATAGTACCGTTACAAATGTATAAGAAAACGTAAATTATTTACTCTGTTGTTTTGAATTGTAAACTAATTGTTAAGCCAAAATTAGTAATAATTTAATTAAAATCGATTAAATGTCTTACAGTGGCAAACAAATCTATTATATATCTATTGTGGTATGTAAAGTTAGTAGCTATGTAGTTTTTAGATGTGCATAGACAAACTATCAGCGTATATTCAAGTTATTTGTCTTATGACTAAGGCCACTTGCCTTGCCGCCGCCTTCTTTTTAACTCATAATATTATCTATATTGCAGTGAGTGTAACTCACACATATTTCGTCACCGACTACCGAGACCAATCTGTGTTCCATCAATAATTCAGTTAGGAATATTCATATTTTTCCTTTTTCTAATTATTATCTTTTTTTTTTTTGATTTTATTAGCACTTTTGTTCAAAGTCTCCTATTACTCCATCCATCATCATATCAGTCTTTTTCATTACACTGCATATCCATAAACTGCCTTTAAATGTAAAAATTTCAGTTGAGTCGCATTCACACTATTAATTGATAAGTAATAAGTAATATCGACCTATCCATAAATATTTAGTCTTCAAATTTGGAAGTTAAACACCTATTTTTAAATTTATAATTTCTATATTTACTGTTGTTTGTTGGTGGCGCAATGGGCTGCTGTAATCGTAGTTATTCAAAACAATTTTTTAAAAGTACATTAATTATATCAATTAAGATAATGGTGTGAATGCGACTCAACTGAAATTTTTACATTTAAAGACCGTTTACGGAGTGATACTATAATACTATTATTAAACAATTAAATTAATATTTAATGTATATTTTTTTACTCATTAAATACACAGTAATTTATCTTAAAAATATTTGCAAATTGGTATTACCAATTTTATTATTTTGATCTCGAACCTTTAAAGCATTTGCTAACATAAGCATATTATTTCGTTTTTGTGCTTGTTGAACTTTTGTTATTTTTGCATTTGTTGTGTACGAACCCTTTTGCAGAAGTGTCTTTTGTGATTTTGTTAATGAATTAATTTTTATGGTTTTATTATGATGCTGATTATCAATAATGCCGGTCTTTTTACTTTTCTTATTATTTGCTAGTGATGTTTGTATACTTTTTGGTATTTTCAAACCGGCTGATTTATCTTTCTTACATTTTTTAACTTTTTTCTTCGGTACATCTGTATGTGGTGTTTCTGTTCGAATAATTGCTGACGTATTTTTAATTTTACAAATTTTTGGATATTTTGTTATCACAGTTTTGGATTTATTTTTACAAACCAGACAAATGATTTCCTACGAATGAAAACATACCGAATTTTAATTACCAGTTTTTAAATGATTTTTATTTTATGTGAATAACTACTTACTGCAACATTATTACAAAGTTGTTGTAATTTTTTAATTTTCTTTTGTTTATTCTTATCCTTTACTTGTTTTAATTTGGATAATTTTTTTATTTTATTTTTACGATATTTTATTGAATTTATTGTAACTGCAAATTTTGCATCTGACCATAGTGAAGAACATTTTCTACACATTTTCTCCTCATTAAATAATTTCATTTTATTCTTTTCATCTTGTTTACAATAATGTCTTGATCGATTACTTTTTTTCAATTATTTTTAATTAATACAAACAAATTAATTGTGTGATATTATAAAATAATTTCAATAAATAAATAGTGGAAAATATTTTAAATAAATAAAAAATACTTACAGATAATATGATTTTAATAACATTTGTGGAGCTGTATTTGTTGGTAATTCTGCAGCAGCATGCCATAAAAATTCAGACTTATTCATTATAAAATGTTGTTCTTCGTTTTATTAATTTAATATTAATTATTTATTATTTATTTATAAAATAAATTTATAAAATACAAAAAATTACACATAACCAAAACATTTCACTTGCAATTATGACAGTGGTATGGTTGTCATATACATTGACGGAGTCGAATTGTAATATTAATAATTTGGAGAGTAATTGTATGCAACCAATTTTTACAATGTGTTTGACAATATTTAATTAAATACTTTTCAGAATTCACATTCAATTTTACGTTATTATTATTATATAATTACAAAAATTAAGAAATATTATGTTCAATATTTTTTTTTAGAATTTTGAAAACAACAACAAATGAAGTTTTCAATATAAAGTTTTGTACTCAACAAATTAGTACATCCCGTTCCTGTACGTGCAAAAACGAATGTCAAGTCGACCAGTCTTTTGTTCTGTAATATTTGAAATAATATTTTAAATGATGTTTGTTATAAGTCAATAAAAATTTTTTTTTTTTTTAAATGAGTTCTGCAAGTTTGGACACAAACATTAAAGATAATAATGGCACCGTAAGTGTTTGAATGTTTGAATTTAAATTAGATGTTGAATATGCATATATTAGAAACACGGTTACATGCATATTAGAAACTCATGTTTAAGATGATAATGATAGTTTATACATTTTATTTTATGACAAACTGGTATTCTAACACTTTCATCATACAATACACACATTATTATATTACTCTTATTCATGCTGAAAAATTTTCACAAGGATTAATTACAAACGATTTTACTTTCTCTCGCATCTAATTTTTCAGTAGTTAACAATTAAAAGGAATTAAAATGGAAAAATAAAATCATTGTGTATTATAATTTTTCTGTGAAAAAAAGATATTTCTTTTAAAATAAAACATTCATGTTTTCTAGAACAATTGATCCCAATGTCCCAAAATCCCAAAATTAAAAACCCACGAAAACCTTATTTTTTTTGTTTAATTTATTGATGAGTTATATTAATTATTACTTGTATTAAATAACTTAATCGGTCATTATATTGAGTGTCTATTATTAAGTATTAAGTCATCACATTTCATTGCTTCATTAGGTAAAATTTAGATACATACCAATCCAGTTCACATTGATACATAAATTTTGAAATGATCACATTTAATATTTCTTTAACATTATATTTTTTGTTTTTATAATAGGTATGTCAAATATGTATAACGGCCAAAACAGAATTTATAAAAATGATAAATTGCAATCATAGTGTTTGCAATCAATGTACAAAAAAATATGTGACTAATGAAGTAATTAATTATTTTCAAAATGAAAAAACATGAATATTAAATCTAATTAATTTAATTTTAGGTAAAAGGGGGTAATGTACACATATTGTGTCCATTTTGTATGAAACCTACATTTGATTCACAGAATATAATGGATTTAGCTAATTTATTCCAAAATATACTAGACCTTGACACAAATAAATTATTAAAATCGAAATTAAGAGAAGAACAGATTATTAAAGATCCAAATTTTCATCGATGTATTAATGTGTGTAGATATTAAATTATTAAATTAAATTATTTATTTTTTTGTATTAAATAAATGACAAATTTCAGTGTGGACGTGGATGCATTTTAAAGATAACAGAAAATTTAAAAATTGCATGCACAAAATGCAAGTATGAAATGTGTTCAAAATGTCTTAAAAAAGTAATGGAAATTAATATTATAAAATTGGGATAACGTTATTAATGTTTTTGTATTTTTTTATTGATTTCAGTGGGCACCGCAACATGTAGACATTACTTGCGACAAATATTTGGAATGGGAATTGATGAACAATCCAAACAATCAATCAAAATTATTAGATGAATATATGAAAAGTAATTGTATTAAATGTCCAAAATGTAAAGTATATCAATCGTTAGGACGGTTAGTTAAGATAATTACATACCATCGTTTTTTGTTTGTTTTTTTTTTTTTGTTTTCGATTTTTTGATAACTTTATTTAATTTCAGAGGAGGTTGTCTACATATGAAATGTATTCATTGTTCACATGAATTTTGCCATGGTTGCCGAAGTGCATTTATACGTAGTTATTCATTAAATTCATGTACGGCATTTAGTCATTGTACTATTAGCGGGCTTCATGCACATCATCCACGAAATTGTGCTTTTTATTTACGTGACAATGATATACACGAATTAAAAGATCTGCTATGCGTAATTTAAATCTTTTTTTTTTTTTTAATATTATATTTTATTTACAAATTTTCTTGCAATAGATGAATAACATAAAATTTAATACTGCTGGTGTTAATGAGAAATGTATTTTGCATGTTGATAATGAAATATCAGATGGATTTGAAGAGAAAATTTGTAATGAGCCGGTTAATAGTAACAATGGGGATTATTGCGAGTCAGTTAAACGATATTTTACATTTATTATAATGCGATTCCAAATTAACTGGCACTAATTTTATTTCTAGTAATCATTATAAAGAATACTTAATTGATATAATTAAAAAGCAGAATTTAGATCCCTTGCCAATTTTCAATTTAACCAATTGTATGCAAGAGTTACGAAGACATAAAATTTCTTTGCCGGACAGAGGACCCTATGACACCGATGTCATATATAAAGGAATGTGTGACGAGGTAAATTGTAGATTTTTATTGAACAGATAGAATTTTTATTTAATTTAAAAACAACATTTGTTGTTGCTATTTAATGCCTTTTCAATTTGTATAGGTCATTCGAAAAAACGTACCGCTTTGAATTATCAACAATGTACACGTTCTATGAGCTACGGGTTTTAAATTACTTCAGAAAAATCAATCTAATCAATAATTTGAATTTCCTATGTTTGTATTATTTTAGTAATGTGAATTAAACTTGTATGTTTTCTTTTTAATATATAATTTAAAGATAATTTCAAAGTCATTACTGCTAAAAAAAATATATATATATTCACCGCTATAAAACAAGATTGCTATGAAACAAAAAAGTGTCTATTAACGATTATCTTTAAATCTTCTGTTTAAATTAATAACTAAGAAATCGACTTTTCCATACAAAACATCACATGGACATAATTTTGGGCGTTATCCTCCCAAATGCGATTGACGTAGTATGAAAAATTCGAGTTCATTTTTTTTTTTTAATAATCAAATTATGTGTGGTTTGAGGTAATAGTTTAAATTTATTTTTTTTTTTAAATACTATATCTTTTATTATTTAAGATGAAACAAAAAAAAAACAAATTAACAAACTATAAACTTACTTTGAAATCAATTTTAAATTTTTAACCGTTTGATATCTTCCATCCTAAAGTCAATCCTAAGAAAAATAAAACAAACATTATATAATGCGTTTACAAAATTAATGTCTGATAATGTGTTTTGTGTGTAATAGTGAAATTTATTTGTGTACATAAGCTAACTAACCGGACAGTGTTTTAGAACACAATTTAATCTAAATTTGCTGATCTCGAATGAGGTTGACTGAGACTGAGAGGAGTTCATGAAATAGGTCTGAAGTTCAAGTTGACCAAAGACCAGCTACAATCAACAAGACGATTTAGGGATTCTGTTCCAAGTCGTGGTGAAACCAAACACGCATTAGGACATCGAAAGACCGGCAAGACAGCCGACGCCGATAATATTATTACTCGAAAAGTTTGATGACATTGCATCAATATTTTATTCCATTATTAGTAAAGTTTGGTTGACTGATGATATTTATACTTGAGTGTGTGTGAGAACTGGCGTCAACAAAATTTTGGCTGTTGTACACGAAGCGATGAGTTCAGTTTTATAACGATTGTATTAGAGCACCGGTAGGTTTCAGACCTGATAGGGACATACCATATCAATGAATTAAGAATTATTGTTAAACAGTCGATGGCTTATTTGTTGACTTAAAGAGTGGTATGCTGTGGACAATTCTGAAAATTTATAGAATACCGTCTAAACTGATAAACATTTTGCATCGTGAAAAGCTTGGTGATATTTTTTTATGTACATTCGGTTGTAAAACAAGGATGTATATTACATGCATGGTATCAGATGGGATCTGGTTGCCTTGAAGATTTCGACTTCGCTGACAAAATAGGCACTTGACTGGAATCCTCAGGGTAATAGAAGACCCGATCGTCCAAAAACAACGAATAATCGACATTAAGGAGCGCTATTAAGGAGATTATGATTGATCATGATATAAGAGATATGTATAATACGGTGTGTTTTGTAGTCGATTGAATCCTTAGATAATGCCACTTATATGTCTTTCAAATGTAAGTATTAAATTCAATGATTTGTGTCATTGCAATGACAACATTGAGTGTAAATAGTTAAATTTTGAAATCAAAAAAAAAAAATCCTCAAAATCACCTTAAGGCTAATATTGTACGTATTTCCGCTCCAGATATTCTCCATACTGTTAATTCTTGTTGTCCTGGATTCCAATAATCATTTAATTCAGCAACCTATAACTTACGAAGTGGCAAATTAATTATTTTAAAAACATTAGACAAAAAAAAAATGTAAATACCGTTTCTAAATTTAATAAAGTTGCAATTTGTGTCAATCGAACCATTTTATCACGTATTGACCATGTTGTAGCACCCGTTAAATATGATCCCAATTTTCTTACTTCTTGATCCAATACCAAACCGCCAAGTCTATTAAATTTACTTTTTTTAATTGCACGCTCAAGTCTTGCCGTAACATCTGCAGCCAATATACTAACCAATGTATCATAATTTCTTGAACTTAAGACAATTTTAAATGAATTTAATATTCCATCCAATTGCATTATTAATGATTGAACAAATGTTTCACCAGCTTCATAATTTGACAATTCTTCTTCATTTAATTCATGATTATATGTTAAAAATTGATCAATCCATGTTTGCAGTCTTGGTTTGATTGCACTCGATCGCAATTGTTGCATACCAAAATCAACTACAGCTTTTAAACCCAAACGAACTGATTTTAAGCCTATAACAAAAATTTAACGATTAGTTTGTTGGTGGGTTGTTTTTTTACTTTTTTTTTATTTTTTATATTTCTTTTTTTACCCAACTTATTCGTTTTTACCTGACAAACAACTATCTAAAATTTCTCGTTCTCTTTGTGACATTCCCGGTAATGCAATATTTATCTCTTCCATCATTGTTTTACACAATGTTTCAATATATTCAGTTGATATATCGGCATTATTTAATTGTGCAATAAAATTATTTCTTGCTTGTTCTGTATCATTTGTTTGAATTTTTCCTTGTTGAATTGATGTTTGAAAAACATTATATGCCTGTGCCAAATCAATATAACCAGATGGATAACCAATTTTTAATGGTATTTTTAATGATGTTATAAAATCTGATTCAAATATTGTTGCCGCATTATTTATTACAGCACAAATTCCATCTAATGATTGTGTTTTTATTGAACGTCTAAATTTTTTTATGTTTTAATTATATTTTTTTAAGTTAAAATAGTTTTCTATTTTTTATAAAATGTAATTTAATTCTTACCGAACCGATTTTCTTATGATAAAGAAAATATCATCAACCATACTTGAACATTGTTGTCCGAATTCTAATGTATCTAATGAAATAGCTTTTAGTACACTTTCTTCCATAAAATATCTATAATAAGAAAAAATCGATTTCATTTTTTCCATTTTCATTTTTTAATTTATAAAATAAATTAATTACCTTTCAAAAAGTAAATAGGTACCCAATAATTCTTGCATTTGACGACTTAAATCTGATTTACAATGTATTTCTTCAAATAATTTCATTTGTTTAATTTTTACTTCTTGATCAATTAAATTATCTAAATCATTCTTAGGACAACAAAAACAAGAAAGAAAATAAATATAAATATAAAATAATTGCATAACAAAATATTTACATATTTACCAAAATTCTACGTTTCATAAATCTTATATATAATTCAGCTCTTGAATGCATAACCGTTATTTCACCAATTAAACTATCAATATCTTTTGGATTCAATTTATCAATTGAACTTCCACCAGATGGTTTACGAAAATGTCCAATCACCGATTGTGTTGTTGCAATACTACTTGATTTTATTAAATCATTTATTTGGGAAATATGACGTTGTATTTGTCGATTTTTATTAAATTCCAATATTAATTTCTTTACTTCTTGATCGCATTCTTTTTGTAATATTGAAAACATTTTTATTAATTTACCATTACCATAATAATTTTCAATAATCGGTTGATTCACCTCAATAACTCTTGCAATATCTTCAAATAACAATGTTAATGTATCGGCAAATGCAATTGCTGAACGTTTTTCAGCTTTTGCAATATCCATTGAATTTCGTAATTCTTTTTGTGATTTCGCTTGAAGCTAAGAAAAACAAAACAAAAAATTATAAATTAAACAAAAGAAGCAAAAAAATAGCTATAATAAATTCATACCTTTGTACAAATATAATTCGAAAATTTTTCAATGCCCTCATCGTGCATACCAAGTAATGGAAATATTTTAAAAAATCGTTCAACTGATGCAAGATCATCTTTTTTAACAGCTTCATCAAATTTTTGAATAATTATTAAACGCATTTGACTTGTTGCCAATTCTAATGTATTCACAGCTTGACTAACTGAAGTTATAGATCCTGATACATCATCGGCAGTCCGTTGTAATAGATTTTGATCCATTGATAGAAATCTATGAATATGTGCAGCACCTTTCTCAAAATCTTCTTCACGTATTGCCGTTGTAACACCTTTAATGTATAATAAATTAAATAATTAGCTTTTTTTTTCTTTTAATAACTTACAGTTTATAATTTAATAAATTACCTTGAGAACATAATTGAAGATCAATTAAATCGTGTACACGTTGTTGGCACTCTGATACACGACTCTGAAAAATTGTTAAAAAATAATTTATTTTTTTTTTCACATAAATGAAAAGTTGCAAATTGTTTGTAGTTTAAAAAATATTGAGTTATAAATACTATTTCAATTTTCTGTTATTAATATAAAAATAACATTGTCCGCGTGCAGAGTGAGAAGAGGATTTGGATGTCATATACTTCTGAAAAATAGGTATATATAGATTTGATAATAGGTGTGTATTATCAAGATTCCTGACAAATTGTACCGAAGGTATGTCCCCATCAGTTGTGAATAGTTTAAAAAGTATAAACAATTTTTGTGCAAAAAAAATTGTACATTCTGTAAATAAGTAATTCTTCTTTGAGAACGTGATAAATTGGTGAAATTTACACTTACCCTTGCTTCATCAAGACGCCGAACTTTTGCACTAACATTTTCTGCCAAATTTGATGTATGATTTATCATATCCGATAACTTTTTGCTATCATTGCCGACTATAACTAATGCGCTTAACGATCGACTAATGCCATTCATTTTTGATTCAATGTGACATTGTCTGAATAGAACCGATTCTAATCTTGAATTAACATCATTCTAATAATTGATTAAAATAATTTAATGTTTCTTTTTTTGTTTAATTAATTTAAATTGATATATTTCTTACTTCTAAATTTTGTATTTTCTTGCGTACAGTTTCTATGCCATCATCAGTTGATAAATTAACAGTTTCTATTAATGATTGAATTTCAAACATATCTATTAAACTTTTTCGTTTTTAATAATTAATAAATTAAAAGAATATATATAATTTACTAATTTAATTTATTGAATAAAATAAATAAAAAATATAATTTTCTTTTGGTTACGTTGCCAATTTGACACTTAATTATATGAAGTGCGTTCATTGACGACCATAATCAGGGAACAATTGAATTATAGTAATTAGTTATTACACGAGCGTATGCCAATGTGTCAATTTTTCATAAACATTTACATAACCTCATAAACAATTTTCTTCCTGATGTGTAATCTATCCTGTCTGTATACTGTATGCCAAAGAAATCATATTCAATTTCAATAAAATGCTAAAAAAACTAGCTCAAATTTATTATGTAAATTTTGTCAATATTAATACAATATTAATACGATCACGTTGTTCAAGTAATTTTCACAATCAATTAAAAAATATAGAACGAGCAGGTTTAAATTTTTCAAAAAGTATTAATGGTACATCATATGGGAATTTTAAAACGGACACTGACGAAGATGAAGATTTAATTACGCAATTACCATATTTAAATGTTAAAGAAGAATATGCCGTTATGAATAGGCCACAGAAACATATGTTACTCTTGTATTTACGTAAGACTTTTGGGTACACTAAGGAAGAAGTAAATAATATTATTATTATTATTTTTATTTTATTTTTCTTTAGGAATAAATAAATAAATAAGTTAAAGATATTGTAATAGTTCACTATATTCAATTTCATCCATTTCGACAATCGAAATGTAGATAATAATTTCAGGATAGGTACAGGATATTTTGTTTTTTTTTTTGTCGTATATTCACTCTTCAATCATTACACCTCAAGACTGCATTTGACGACGGTATTACGATGTTAATTTTCCTTTATATTCGTATAACATCAAATCTGAACTCAAATAACTACTTAGTTGTTGTCGAGATGTTTTTTATTTCAACAAGTGGGCAAACGACATTATCTTTTTGGCCTTAATTCATACGCCATTACTGACAAACATCGTAATCGAATTAAAGACGGCGTATACCGTGGTGGAGGTAAAGATGGGTTGTGTAACCTCGATGATAGTCGGTCATTCCATTCGTCATCATTGTCTAGTACAAAAAATTTACAGGAAATATGTTATCTTCATGTAATGTCATGTTAACATTAATTGTAATAAATTCCTGTCATGCGATCGGAGCTGAAACGATAATTATATCATATGTCATGTTCTTAAACTTGGTGAGAAAAAGCAGAAAAATTTCACCGAAAAATTGTACTGACTTATTAAGTTTTAGAACTGAACAACATTTAACTGATTCTATAGTTTCAATTTAGAAGTATAATTTAATTCACTTTTGTAAATTAGTCACACATATTATCATTTATACAAGTGTTAATTATTAACGAATCCCGCGTTAATAATACATTATATAAAATATCAAGGTAAATTAATAAGCAGTTAACGTTTTTAGGCACAAATTATATATAAAAATGAAGATAAACTTAGGCATACCAATATTAAACATATACATAAAATTATGGATATTCTAATTAAGAAACAAATTCCTCTTTCATTGATTAAGGATAATATTTGGTTATTACATACAACTCAAAGTAAGTAAAAATGTTATTACTTTAGAAAAAACTTAAATAAATAAGTGTTTATTAATTTTAATTAATGATAGTCTTGTTGTCTGCAATTAAATTAAAGACTCTATTATAACATCCCGCAATTTAATTATTTTGTTTGCATATTTATTTGTTTTTATTACAATGAATTATAATCATTGTTTCATTTATTTATTTTTATTATAGAACATCTGGAACGAAAATTTGAACTTATCGAATTAATGAAACCAAAAAAAAAAGGTGATTTTGTACCATTAATGAAATTGACAATTTATAGACTATTTCAAATTATTAAAAGTGTTAAAGTTCAAAACTATAATAGAATATATTATATGAGTGATAAATTAAATGTGAGTACATAATTTAAAAAAAAAAAAAATTATTATTTTTAATATTTAATATTTGCATGATCAATTTTATAATTATAGATTGAACCAGTAATTGTTTCAAAATATTTTTCAACACATTTATTTATGTTTTATTTGCCAACTGAAACATTACAAACGAATTTAAAAATATTATTAGCATTTGGTGTTGCACCAATTAATATTTTACGTGATTTATGGGCATTTAAATATACTGCAAATTCGATTCGAGAACGTTTGCAACGTGCAAAAAAAGCAAAAAAGGATAAAATTATGCCCTGGATGGTTCGATGTCCTGAAACAGTTTTAGAACAGTAAGTTTTATTGTTTGTGCCAAAATGGAGAAATAATATTATTTAAGATATTTATTATACGTGTAACATTTCGGTAGGCAATGTTGTTATCTGACTAATAAACAATATTTTCCTTTACACCATAATCACAGGTATGTCTTCTCAGTTTATGGCATGTGATCGTGGTAAACAAAATATAGGTATTAGTGTCTTGTTCGTGAACTTAATGAATAAACATTTCACAAATAAACTAAGTAGCTGTAGATTCGCTCTATTATTCATGTGTACCAACGCGATAAACTAACATGTTTTTATGTAACATATAACATTAAATTATGTGCATATGAAACGGAATATTAATGCTGTTCTATGTGTGCCTTGAAATGTACAGGTTAAGATTATATAAAATTCAAACATTTACTTTACAATGTGTACAAGCTGGTTCCACGTTCGTATCAGATGTAAAGAATTTAGAGAGGCCTATCTATTTTCGATTGAAAACGATTAAATATTTTATTGTTAATGTTTTTTTTTTGTGTTTTTTTTTAATTTTCAGTTCATTAAAAATATCCTTCGAAGAGAAAACACTTTTAGATGGAAATGAGACAACCTTACAATATGTTTCAGATCGTTTAAATTATGATTTAATCACAACAAAATACATTTTAAATAAATATCCAGTTGTGGCAAAAGTACGAATTACTAAAGTGAGTTGCTTTTTTGTTTGTATAAAATATGTGCTATTTTATTAAAAATCAATCATAATAAAATATATATAATTATGTTAGGTAAAAGAAATACTAGACTATTTATTAGATGAAGCCGGTTTCTATCCTCATCATATAGCATTAGTACCACGCATTTTTTGTCATTCACTTGAAACAATTAAAACCCGTATAAATCAATTAAAAGCATATGATTGTGAAATTACAACATTAGTTATTTTATGTAGAAGTCAACGTGAATATGAGAAATTTCTTAATAATTGGATAAAAATACGTAATAGCAAATTAAGTCAAAATAATGTTGAATTAAAAGTAAATGTATAATTGATGATGAATGATAAATAATAGAATATAAATATAAAAGAATTGTATAAATTTGTAAATCAATTTACACAATGAGTAATCAATTGTCTGTTATACAAACTGTACCTTTTATCACAATAACATTAATTTATTGGTTAATTAAATTTATTTAAATCAAACTGTCTAATATAATTTCTAGTGTATTTTATTACAGTAATATATATATATACATATATGTATATACACCATTTTGTGAGAAATCAATTAGAATCACCAACTACTATTTTTTGTTGTAAATTTATAAATTAAAATTAACACAATAATTGGAATCCAAATAGTTTAAACAATTAAATTTACATATGAATAATAAATTAAATTTTTAAGAAACATTTTCATACAATAATAATATTATATTTAACATTAAATTAAATTAAATAAGTACAAATTGGAATAGAAAATAATACGAAAAATATGGGTGTGAGGTGGTTTTTAAGTATATAAATATATAAATATGAACATATTTAAATTAAAGTAAACTAATAAATTTGTGCTTAATACTTATCAATATTATACTTGTAAAGTTGTTGTTTACACGAAACAATAACCATATTTTAGCATTTTATAAATTATTAACTATTAAATAAATTGATTGCTATAAATATTTTCGATTTGCTTGGATATAGTAAAAAAAGAAATTTGTTTCAATATAACAACTTAATTTATAAGTTTAACAATCTTTTCGGAAACTCTTTGGGAACTAAAAGATAATTAAAACTATATAATATTGCGTTAAAATTTCATGTACATATTAATTGTTACTTATTGATTAAACAAATTACAAAAAAAAAATAAAAAATGATCTACTAGAACTTTTGACATACCTGACTTATTTAAATGTTCATTTGTACATACATAAAAAAACAAGGAAAACAAAAAATTACTGTGACAAACTTTGTGTTCTACAATACAATAACACGCACCAGTTACAACATTTGTATGAAAATGATCTTTCTTGTTTTTTTTTTTTTTTTGTTTCAAATATGTAAATTTTTAAAATCTTATTTATTATAAAATGTTTGCATTGTAATGCGATCCTTTTTATCCATACCCATTGGACCAACAGGTTTTGTCATTTTTGGTACCAAACCGCATGTTGTTTTATGTGATTTTCTATGCGCTTGTAAATTTGAAATACATGAAAAACGACATCCACATGCCTGGCACATAAATCGTTTCATACCCGTATGCAGTGATATATGTGTTAATAAACTTTCACGATAACCAAATGTTTTTTGGCAAAACTGAACAAAATGAAAAAATCAAAATTACAAAACCAATTTACAAATAATATAAATTATTTTATTAATATTTTAATATAATTCAAAATAAATTACCTCACATTCAAATGGTTTTTCACCATTGTGTTTACGTTCGTGAACTTTAACCTGACCTTGTGTTCTAAATGCTTTACCACAAAAATTACACAAATGCGGTAATTCACCTGAATGTATTGTTTGATGTGTTTTTAATGAGCCAGCACTATGATACGATTTATCACATACATTACATTTATAAATAGGTGCTCGACCACAATCGGATCGTTCATGATCGGATAATGCAATTTTTGATGTAAATCCTCGTCCTATATTTATAATATTTCGATTAAGTTAATTTTATATTAGTTTTCTTTTTTTTTTTGTATTATATATAAATTAAATTATATTTTATTAAATTACCACATCTTGTACAAACGTATAAACATTTTTTTATACTCCAATTTTTATCATTTTGTGTATTTTGTGTAAAATGCATACGAGTATGTGCTGCTAAACTATCGGGATCTTTAAACATTTTATTACATTCAGTGCATTTTAATTTATCTTCATGTTTTTCTACTTGATGTTTCTGTGCATCTGCCATTGTTTCAAAATGTTGTTGACAACAGGTACATTTATATTTTTTTTTACCATCAGCACCTTTTTTTTTAATTTAAAAATTAAAAAAATTGAAAAAAAAAAGAAAAAGTGAAACAATATTTTATAAAAACAGAAGGATATGGGGTTCATCAGCTATAACTACTTCGTTGAAATCTGACTTGTTTCATTCATAAATAAATAATATAAAATCCAATCATAAATAAATTATCATTCTATTTCCTTGTGAGATCATATTTGCTGCAAATACTCACTAGTAATTAGCAGAAAATACACTTAAACCTTACATAAACATTGAATAACTTACCATGTAGTATTGTATGTTTATTTAAAATTGCTAAACTCGAATAGTTTTTAGTACAAAATTCACATTTATACATTGTTTTTTGTTTGTTGGTTTTCTGTTTGTTTTTATTCTTTACCATCAGTTCTGTATCACTATCAGATATTATATTATGTGCAATCTTCAAATGTTTATAAAATGGCTTTTTATTCATATAAATTTTTGGGCAAAGATTACATTCAAAAGATTTAGCAAATGTTATAGGCGATGTGATTTGAACTGTTCCTTCACTATAAATTAAAAAACAAACAAACATATATATTAGTATTTTAAATTAATTTATATACTTTAATTAGAATTACTTTTGTGGTTCAGCAGTTTCATCAAGATATTCTTCTTCGATACATTCATCATTTAAATAATCAACTAATTTAGTTGTACAATTATTGTCATCCTCTGTTTTATTTAAACTATAATTGAAATAATTTCAATAGAAATGTAATATGATCAATGTGATAATAATAATAATAAATTTTACATCTCTGTTTCAACTTTCATTGTATTTGAAGCATCAATTTCATTTAAATCATTATCGTGTACATCGGTTTCTTCATTTTCCTCTTCTAAATTCTCATTTAATGACATCATATCATAATTTAATATTTCAATGTCCTATAATTGATGGAATATGATTCGATTACTAAAAAAATAAAAATATAAATCCAAAAATACCTCTTTCATATCATTTGCACTCTTGACACTTTCAGTTGTAATATTCTCATCTATAGCTTCTGTTTCTGTCAAATTATCGTAACAACTTTCTTCTTCATATTCAACGTCCTAAATAATAATAATTTAATTAAAAATTATTATAAAAAATATTAAATAAATAATTTAATTAACCTCATCTTGCCAATTTTCAGTATAACTATTATTATTCTGTGATGTTAAGTCTTCATCGAATTCCGATTCAGTTAAAAAATTAACTTCAAAATTTGTATTTTCATTATCGGTTATATCATTCTTGTCATCCACTGTTAAATATTCAATTTCAATATTTGATACAATTTGATTTGTTGTTGTTGCTTCCTCTGTAAAATTTTCATCATTTTCTTCTTCTATTTGTGTTTCTTCATCAATTACACTGGACTGTTGTGATATGTTATTATTATCATTTACAGTCTGTACCGTTTCACCCTTAATTACAATCGATTCAATTGGTAAAATAAATTCTTCATTAGGTAATCGAAAATCACTTATTGACATAATTAATTGTGATCCCGTGTCATTTTCATATTTGTTGCTTGATAATTCTCGAGATTTTTTTTCATTATTTTTAGACATAATTGGTAAAATTTTTGCACATTTATCTATATGTCGAATATCTTCTGATGTTTCACTAACATTATCATTATTATTGTTTGAACTATTTTTTATTATGTCATCATTATAATTAAGGATTATATTTTCGTCATTTAATACCTCTTTTGTATCTTTTGGTAATTGTAAAATTGTTTCCGTTTGTGTTGTTGTACTTCTTAAGTTTTTCTTTACTCGACGTGGTTTAGTTGCAATATTTTTTGGTGTTTTTGGTAATACTTTTATTGTTAAACTATTTGCATCTGTTGAGAGAAATTATTACATATTTTTATATTTACAAAAAAAAATAAAAAATAATAATACATACTTTTAGCACTTGCTCTTGGTGCAATTTTTGTATTTTTACAAAACTGTGGCAAGCCACATGTGTCTGGTCTTGCTCTTCTATGTTTTATTAAATTGCCAATACATGAAAATCGACTGCCACATCCTTCACATAAATAAGGTTTTATGCCTATGAAATTAATTTACAATTGTTTTATAAACATTAAATACACATTTTATGGGCTATTATTCTCAACTATTCTATATACCTGTATGAACTGAAGAATGTGTAACTAAACTTTCACGATATGAAAATGATTTTCCACAAACCTAAAATTATTTATAAAAATTTTTTTCTGGTTAGATTAAAATAATAATAAAAAAAAAAAAAAACAATATTTACAGCACACGAAAATGGTCGTTCTCCTGTATGACTTCTTAAATGTACTTTTAATTGTCCTTTACTTAAAAAACTATTACCACAATAATTACACAAATGTTTCTTTTCACCATCATGTATCATTTTATGTGCATTTAATGTATTTTGTGTCATAAATTTTGAACCACACTGATCACATGAAAAGATTTTCTCTGTACCACATTTTGAATCATTGTGTAGCCTTAAATTAAATAATTTAATTAATTTAATGAATGTAATTGTGCTATCTATAAAAAAAATTAAATAATAAATAAAATTTAATTACTTGAGTTTTGACGGTGTTTTAAATTGTGCACCACAATCTGTACAAATAACAAATTCTCTATGTTTACCATTATGTTCAATATAAATATGACAATTATAATCTTCATAATTATTAAATTTATCGAAACAAATTGGGCATGTGATTAACTGTAAGTAGGAAATAATTTTTTTTTTAATATTGAACAATTCAATAAACATTTCTATATAACAAATAATTTTACCTTTTCAACTGATTGTTCATGTTTTAATTCATGTTTTGTTAAACCAGATAAATATTTAAATGTTTGTTTACAAATCTAAACACACAAAAAAAAAAAAGGAAAAAACAAGAGAATATGTAAAGTAGTATTTTGAAATATAAATAAATTCTATTTTATAAGATGAAAATGTTAGATTTTTTATTTTGTAATGACGAATACTTAGAGTTATGTGTTCGAAGAAAGTGTACGCAAAGTAGAATGGAAAGAATACTTAATATTATTTAAATTTCAGCAATTTACTATACTTGTATCTTGATGTATATAATTTACTGATATTAAATACAAATTGTATATTTATGCTTTTATTGGAAATAACTATTAGTTTTAGTACCATCACATAAACAGTAAAATACTGTTGTATCTACTAGTGGATACATAAACAATTTCAATAACTGTCCAGTAGTCTAGTTGTTAGAATTAGAAATCAAGTAAACATTTGAATTGTAATAAAAAAAAAAAACAATCAACTGCATAATACATAATTAAATATTATAAAACTATATTTTATTACATACTTTACATACAAATTTTGGCATACTAGTATATGCTTCACGTTCTTCAATAATACATCCCGTTACATTCATACATTCAGTTTCATGAGGATCAATTTCGTCAGTTAAAAATTTCTTTCCTAATAAAAATGACACAAATAAATTAAATTTAATTGTAAAACTAATAAAATAGTTAAAATCCGACAATTACCACAATATTTACAATTCCATTTGGGAGATTTTAATTTTGAATTTTTTCTTGATTTACGACGACCAGCAGTGTCAGTCGGATGATCAGCTTGGGAATCACTTGATAATTGTGAAACATTTTCAATTTTAACATTAATTTCTGTTTCTCTAGTCATATTTACTAGTCACCTTATATGTTTCTCTAGTTTTAATAGTAAATATGGCAATGTAAATGATGAAAATTTCAATTAAATAAATTTAAAAAACATGAAAATGATGAATACAATTGTGTTTATCTACCTATGCAATGTTGGAATTCGGCTGAATAGCAAATGAAAAAATCTGCAAATTTTTATCATCACCAATTATGTTTAAATACTTTAAAATTTATATTATTTATATTTTTAAAAACAAATATTAACCTGCCTGCCGTTCATCTGTATAAATTTAAATTTTTATATACTAAAAAATACAATGTTAATAATAATATTTTTAATTTTACACTGCAATTAATTTTTTTTACACGCCAAATAAAAAGCTGTCAGAGTTTGTATAGAAATGAGCAAAAAACAAAATGAAAATAAAATTGTTTCGTGAATTTGAGCAAGAAAATCTCTCCAAACATTTATTTTGTTCCATTTCCAAATGAAACCAGTGAAATTATAAAATTCAAAATTTAAAATTTAATGGAAAAATGTGTATAAAAAGTCCTTTCGTCACCTTAATTAAACAGTATATACATATTAATTATTTAATACACATAGATATTTTTTAAAAAAAAAAGTTCTATCAATATAGAAACTAAAATTGTATACACCATTGATATTGTTCATGTTGATTGTAGAAAGGATATTCTACAAAGGACATTAACACTACTAACAAGATATCAAAATATCTAGAGGCCTTGATCGTGATTTAAAATATGCTGAGAGTATCAGTATTGTTTGTCGATATCACATCTCAATCATTTATTTACTGATTTGCATAGATTAAATACAAAAAATAAAAAAGAAAACAAATTGATGATTATTCATATAAATCAAATAACAAAAACGCGTGCTATTTTAAAGTCGAATGAGCTGTACTTCGTATCAGATGCCTAATAATATAATTGCTATTAAAGAATTAACAACTGAAAACATATTGTTTAATAAAATATCTAATGAATTATTAATTAATTAGGTGTTTATGGGTACTGTCGATAATATTATTAGAAACTAACTATACTAGTTTTGATTTTCCAGATTACGCTGAATGATAAACAATGATACATAAACAGTTTTATACTTATATAAGTAGTTTAAAGAATCGCAAAGTGAATGATTGGATACACATCAGTAATGTAATGTAGCTGACATAATACAAAGAATATTGCAATAGAAATCGATTTTGATTTGTAAGATTTACTGACAATTGCTGACTTCATAGACTAATATGAACATTAAACCAATAAAAAAATAACGTAATGTTCGCATATGTCCAATCATATGTCATTGTGAACACATAATAGATAAAATATTTTAAAAATAATAACTAAAACAATATGCTCTTACGGTAACATTTAATGGATGGTACTATGGATGCCAAATCATTTGTAATATTGACGATGATCCTATTTTTTTATTTTATTGAAATAATATAAGAACAATGAAGAGTACACCATCATTAATTTGAGACCAAGAATAATAGATCATTAATAATTTGTATAATTTGTATTAAAATTAGCAGAGGGTAGAATGGAGTCATAGGAAACATCTGTATCAATGATAATAATGCCCGTATAAAGAATTTGGTCAAAGTATATTAAAACAATGGTAATATATATACAATATAATCAAAGAAAAATATGTGCATTTGTTGACAATCATATAATATTTCATGGACTCTATTAATAATTTAATATTCTACTAAGAATGACATTAAAATGTCATCCTTATTATATTATAGCGTTTGTGCAATTTATTCACATAATTCAATCATTTCCATCAAAATTGATTAAAATCATTTTGTAGTTTCTTTCTTTGAAATTATCCTACCGCCAACGAATCACAATATTATTATGTTATGAAAGTATAGAGAAGAAAATTTTTCTTTTGAAATATTATTATTTTAATGTGAAAAGATTTTCAAATCAATTATTTTCATGGTATTAAATTTATATATAGAAAATTTACTAGACATTTCTATTTATTTTAACTCTTATATTCCACATATTTTTCTTATAATCTTATCTTGCGGTGAGGATACAACAAATTTGAAAGTTGATATAGGCAAAATCTTCATAAATTGTGAATAGTATATCCCTATATATTCCTCCATTAATACACTTACCGATTACAATTAAAACATTCTGATTTCAATTTATATTACAGGAAATTAGAAGATACCATATATAGGCAATATAATAGTAAATGCTAGGGTGGGATTTTGGCAACTATTTCGGAACTAAAAAAAAATCCACTAAAATAGATAGCTTGTTAACTTGCAGTGCCAAAACGTTTCAATTGAAACATCAAGTCAGCGCTAATAGAATTGCGTCAGAAATTCTAAAAGACCACTTAAACTGTATTATATACCATTATTGGACGACATCACATCTGTATTATATACGATTAAAGTCTTTTTCATTGTATTTCGATTGAATGTAAAGTGGCCTCATATAATCAATGTACGGAAAGAAGGGTAACTTGAGTTTCTTTGTTTTAGGTAGGTAATTCAAATTACATAAATACGTTTAAAATCATAATCGAAAAATCGATCGAACGACAAACATTATATTATATCATCTGTTCGTCAATTTTAAATAAGCATTCGACAATCTTGAATATGATATGATAGGAAGAGATCCGCAGTTGTATTGAAAGATATCCGAATATATGTGATTGATCGTAGGGATCCACTGGGTATTAGAAGACCTGATCTATCATTAAAAGGGCTGGCAGCTGAGTCGTGAATTAGAGTTGCTTACTATAAATGGCGAATATTTGACGATTATTCCGAAATGTTCTAAACTTTTTTTTTTAAACGGTATTTAATGTTGAGATGATGATGATAATGTGATGATATATAGTTAATCACAAATTACAATATTTATTGTGAAAAATATAAACAATAGCCTTTTTCGTATGATATTTTTGTATTTCTAAAAATTATAAGCACTCTCTAAGTGTCACGGTTGTTAATAATTACATATATAAATTTATGTATAGAATCTTTGCATACACACTTATACACTATATAATGAAAATGCATAAAACTTTTAGAATTGGAAATACAATTTTCTTTTTTTATTTATTTACTAAAGAAGAATTGTATTGCCATTTGTATATTTTATAAATACAATAACTAAATATATATATGATATAGGCATATGTTGACGTCAATCAGTAACATATGTATCGTAGTTCAATTATCTCATTTAAAGGCATTTCATTTAATCCTTATTATATTCTAATTGAGATATTATATCATCGTATATCCTTTATTATTATACCGATACGTATTCTATGTGATTATGTATAGAAAATAATAAGATACATTCTTGTATAATAGACGTATATATTATATATATCAAAGCTATCCTATCCATATATGTATTTACTTTTTAAAAAGGTTTTTTGCTACACATATGTGCTTAACAATATATTTCAACTAAAAACAGTACAATACGAGTATAATAATTTATATAAAAAAGAATAGAAAAAAGAAAACTATACTATAATTCTGTATATGTAAATAAAATTTAAAGTGACGAAAAAATCGGATAAAACAATCAGACCGAAAACAAATTTTCTAAAGAAACTTCTTTCTAACAAGTACATATATTATTTGCG
>JANSTX010056721.1:0-44009 GCA_027564355.1 Penthetria funebris
ATGTTACGAACAACACAGAAATATATTTCAAAAATATTATCAAGTTTTTTTAGGAATCTTTGCCAATAAAGAAGGATTTAAGAACGAAATGGTTTGGTGGATGCAACTCATATATTTTACAAAGATAAGAAAATATACATGAAAATTGTATATATATAACAATATTTTGATGGATCAATGTATATACTCTGAATGACATACAATAATATACAATTATGATTATTTCATTCTTAATATTTTATATATATGAAGGAAAATCTCATTTACATTTTCACAGTTTTGTATGAAATTCATGGCTATAATGTTTTCAATGTTCAAAATAACTATGTAAAAATGCAGGTTTATTATGCATAATATTGTGTAAATGATCTATAATATAGCCAATATTCATGCACCTATACATCTCCCCATGTCATACAGTACAATTGTTTTTACAATGCAATATGTTAATTATGCTCCACGATGAACCATTTAGACGTTAATTAAAAATATAATTGTAAAAAATTTACAAGAATACATTTTATCGTCGATGAGGTTTAAAATCGGGTCGCCCTTAGTCTACACAATAATGATCTCACATAACAATGTGAATGTATGATATATTTAAAGAAAAAAAAAATGTAACATTCATGTAATTTAATTAATACGATCATCATATTATCATATCAAATGACCAAATTAAAAACATTATTAAAATTGATTAACTATTAATCTTATCATCATATTAATAAATATATAATTTAATCGATGTATATGTTTTTTTTTTTTCATTTGAAACAATTTAAACAAATTATTGATTGCAATCGCTTGTAACGTAGTGTATACTCACGAATAGTAATAAACAAACATTAATGTGAGCTCTGTTAATTTATCTTATCATATAAACATTTTATCGTAACCCATCATTGTATGTATTACCTAATTTTATAATAATATTATCAATTTGTACTTATATATGTACAACATTTCGATAAGTTCATATTTAGTTATTATTTAGAGATATCAAAATTATATGATACATATAATGATAAGCTGACTGATTGTAGCCTATAGATTAATGATAACCTAATCACATATATAGTCAAATATAGTTAACCGCGTATCGAAATAAAATTTAATATGAATGAACTATTAAGACTTAATATTAATTAAGATATATATTATTAAAGTTTTTGATTTATATTTCTTTTTCTGTATACTATAATGATGAATATCATTATCATGTATAACAATAGCAAGATCAATTGAATTTTATATATATACGCGTATATGTTTTATTGCAGTCAAGTAACATCGAGGTGATGACCAATTCAATACAAATCTCTATATGTCCACGTTGGTGCTATACTGATAACACGATCACAATTTCTAAGACATATGATATCATCAAAAAACATACCAAAGGCTATCGTCTCAGACCATTTATTTCAATTAATTTATTTGCAAAATAAATTTTAATATATTTCTATGCAATAAAATCAATTTCAATTATTTCCAGTACATTTAGATAATGATTTATATTTTTTTTTACCTTTTACGTCATTTTTGTTAAAACTTTTAAAATATTTTCGATTATAGAGTGACAATTGTTTTTTTTTTTTGTAGGAAAAACTTTTAGTACCAATATGTGGAAATTTCTTCCATATATTGTCAATAATATTAAATGTTGATTTCATTGATTTTGATTGACCGTAAATCTAAATTGATTGCAACACCCATCGCACAACATCCATATCAGTTGAACGCAAACTTTTACATATAAGTGGAACACAAACTTTTACATATAATGGAAAGTCGGAATAGAAATATTATAGTTTTTCAATAGCCGGAAAATTTATGTAATAAATTTAAAGAGAAAAAAAAACTTGATTTATTTGATATTATTCGTGTAGATTATTGATATTTGACTTAGTAAATGTTATTTGTGTAGATAGGTAGAGTGAAGCAGAACAGAACAGAAATGAAGAAATATATTATATAATATCCAATATATATCATAAATAAGCATTTGAAGAAACAAAAATACGAATAAAAATGTGAGAATTTAATACGGATAAATTAAACGTCGTTTCCTGTATTGATACCCAGAACTATCAGATGCAATTTCTTTTTTTTTTTTTTGAGAAAATACAATCTTTAGGAACATTTCATTACTAATTAGCAGATATGAATAACTTTTATAGATACATAATTACCATCGTATGTATTAATGGGTGAGCTTAAAATGTGATCCTACAAGTGTGTTGGATGAAGAACGCAATGAGTGCCTAAAAAACATTACACGAACGTATATGCAATATCTTAAATGAATTTTAGGATATTAAATTCTATATAGACCATCATATCAGAAACCAAAGTTCTGTCAAAAAAAAGTGTACCAGAGATGCCAAAGACAACCATCGGCAGGAAAAAATAGAATAAATGTTTTATTGGATACGTCATGGCAATATTCTTATCGGCTATATTAAAGAAGGCAAAACAACAACCAATATTAGACAGTTATTAAATGATGAGTGAATAAGCAATATTCTCGCTAGCACAGACGATGTTCACAATATTTAAAAAAAAAAATATATTTAATAATTATTTTTGATATATCAAATTTAATATCATTGAAATCATAATTAAAATAAATTTTGAATCACGCTTATACTTATTATTTACAATTATGTAATCATATCTAAGCGCTTAAAACAAAGGATATGAAATTGATTCTTATGTTATATGAGACGATAATTAAAATTAAAATTTGTTAGTTTTTAGCATAAATTATATATTATAGAAGCATTTAAAAAAAAAAACATTGAACCACATTTATTCATATAATAATGAAAGAGTTACTTACTGGTAATTGATAGCCTTGCCTTAGTGGGCTATTGAAACTCACCTGAAAATAAAGGAAATCTATTATTGTATTTTTCATTAGTGTTTAATTGAAACTTATATATATATATATACGATTTTCGATTTGAATGTTTATTGAAAATTAATTACTACCAATTTAGTGACCTCGAATTTCGGAACTTAAAGCTATGCAAAAATAATTTGTTAATAACATACATCTTCGTAATTTTTCCTCAATTTTCTTGAACTCCAAATATACTATTAAATCTATCAATACTGAAGTAGTTGCAATTATTATTGTTACTATTTTCGGAAGCTATTTTTATTTGATTAAAAATTATGCAAATGGTATTTTATGAACAACGTAAACTTTTAACTGAAACAACTGAACTAAAGGCCAATCTATTGCTGATACATGTATGGTTTGTGATAAGGTAACTATATAATAGCAAAAATACCGAAGGATGTGAGGCATGAGAATATAAGTTGTTGATAAATAATTTGAAGTACATCATAATTATGATGATGATGAATACTTTTAGTGCATTTGAGCCAACAATAAAAAATGTGCTTTAATAATATTAATTTATTATAATATACGATTTCTTCGAGAAGATTTACTCTTAAAATAGCATTAAATTATTAAAACTATAAAGGAATAACTAAATAAAGTAAATAATGTTTATCATCTCGACCGAATATTTATACCCAAAGAAATGAATAACAAAATCTAATATAAATTTTGAATAATCGTTTTTGGTATGTGCAGAAGAAAACGTTGCTCAATTTATCTAATTTAATGAACACATGTAAAATTGATGTCTTGAATTTAATTTGATAAAATTGCTGGTTGTCTGCAATTGAAATATCTTCTCAAGTGCTCGTCTTCTTCTTTTGTTATTTATTTTATAATTTTATATGTAAATATAATAATGTTGATGTTATTATTTATTTTGTTGATCTTCATATTCACTTAATTTATCTGGCATAAGAATTTCGAAAATAATGTCTACGTGTTTATATAAATATTGGTTTTTCTCGTTTTTTTTTTTATTAAATTTTTATTATCATTTTGCATTTTTCAATATTGGATTATTATATAATAAGATATTTTTTTTCATAATTAACATGTTTCATACTCGGAAATCACTTTAATCCTGATAGAAAAGGATTTGTAATCGGTTTTCACATTTAAATAGCTGATCCGAATGTAAGTACCTTAAACTAACTGATCGAAGTAATCAATTTTTGCATTTCAACTAACATATCAGTACTCCATATATACATTTGTAAATTACTGAACTTTATCTGTTTGTATATAAATATTTCCCCATATAATAACTATATCTACTTAGTAAATAGTTAAGTATCTTTATTTTAGGCTATTTATAATCAAAAAAAAAAAAAAAAATAGTATGTAGTAAAAGTGGATTATTTACGACTTTTAAAATTACATACAAAAATTTAAGTCATTTAAAAATATTTACCACAAGACGACAAGAAAACACATTCAGTTCTTGTTAGAATTAGAAAATAACTTTTAATGTTAAGCATATTTTTTTTTCCTTTTACAAATACATGAACTTATTCTTATGAAATTTATTACGACAATTGGTATCAAACTGCGGCAGTTTAAAATAATGTAATAAACGATTTTAAATGTTTGGTACAAATACACAATGTTATGTCAACAGATTTTAAATTATACAGAATTCAAAAAAGAAATTATATAATTTTTTACATGACTATTTGTATTTAGTTGTACGTACCGAGTATATCATCATAATGAAGAAATAACATCGAATTCTATTGTTATATATATGCAGTATAACATTATAGAATTCAGGAACTGAAATTTTTCTTACCATTTAGGAGCATTTATAATTAGTTAATATAACATGAGAAATGTAATGCGTATTTTTGAGTCAATACTCGTAATTGAACAATTTGAATTGTATATTGGAATATATATGGAATTTCGTATTAAGTTTTCAATTGAGAAATTTGTAGTGAAGTTGTACATTGTTGAAAATTCAATTTACATATTTATTACTATTATATTTTGATTTAACTGCCAAATAATAGCGTAATGTATAACTTCTGAAAAGGAAATAGTAATGAATAAATAACGAAAAATTTACATTGCTATAAAAGTAACGATGTGAAATCAAGGATAGCCAATGAACTGCTTCCTATTTTAAGTACTGTAATATGTAACGAATTTTATTTAGAAAATATAATACCGCAATCGTATAAATGGGATCACATTTTATAACATAAATTCCGGCAAATGATAAAACCCATTAAAATAAATTCCAAATCAGATCTTGTCAAATGGTACCCCACTATCAATATTCAAATTCAGTCTAAGAACGTTTAATTGGTTGATCTATATGTGCACTATTGCTGATAGATTCAATTGATTAACGTATTTGATTGCTATACTATGTATGATTTCTTAATATATACATTCACATAGCATAGTTGGGATAAACATAAACAGAAATTTATGTTTGTCAATTTACGAAAATTTAAAAAAGAATAGCTTATTAAATAGATAACCATTCGTTTATATTAAATTAAATTATGAATATATTGAATATCGTTTTATATAAAAAAGAGTAATAGATTTACACATTTTTAATCCGATTAAGTCGGGATCATATTTCTAACAACAACATACCATACATATATATATATAACAAATAATAATCGTTGGTTAATTACACATTTATAAACACCATTGATGTTATAATATATACAATTTATAATACAAGAAGATTAGATAACAGTTGTGTTTTAGCGAAAATTCCAAATTATCTAAAGTATAAACTATGAGTTTTGTGTGCAATTTGTTCCAAAATTAAAACAAGATTAAAAACATTTATTGCCGCATACGAATAGTACAAGCACTCATAGTTAAAATTGTTGCAATATATTAAGTACTTAAAAAATCGAATATATAAATTTAAAAAGTTCATTTTAATATCAATAATTATGTGTAATTCACGAGATAATTCATATAGATAAGGAATGATGTCTAATTCATATAGATAAAGATGAATAATTCATATAGATAAGGGTATATTTTGACATTGTAGGCATATAATGAATAACACATCAATGTAAAGAAGTGATTTAAGTGTCTTAAATGTATGTGTATGTTATTATTATTACCCATATATAACTAATTAGTCTTTTGACAAATTGTTTTAAAATTATATATAAAATTTCATACCTTCTCAATTTAATAATTAAAATTATAATATTATAAATTCTGCATTATTAATTCATAATACTCAAGAATCGTCACACATTAATTCCTAAATAATATCATATTAGTAATAAATTTCAATTAGACAGATTAAGTTCAAATAAACAAAAAAAAAATCCCATTTAATTTCTGATAAATAAAATCTGAACATATGAAAATTGTTTATATATCAATGATGTAAAATAAATAGAAGTTTTAATACTTCTATATAAATTAATGATATAATCTCGGATATAATTAAAATTATTTTTAATGTATAACATTGATATTTATTGTTAATATGGAGACACAAGTTTTGCAATGAGTATATAATAACCCTTAAATTTTTTTCGTATACGGATGAACTAACTGTAATCAGATGTATATCCAAACTCAACTCATCAACCCGTCTCAATTTCAGAATTCCTATGTGTAGAGTAGTAAAGTCACAGGCGATGGCATGGTAATGATGTTGATTCAGAAAAATTGATAAACATTATGTGCACAAATACTTGACTTTATTTTATTTCTAAATAAGACAGTTTAAATTATACCTACTAAAGTTAAAGTTTATATTTTTAAACTGCAAAACAGATCAAATAGTGATCTAGAAATAACTAAAATGGTACAGAAAACTTACATTCATAAAATTCTTTCATTAAAATACATCTATTATAATTAAAATTTCTATCGCATGTTAATTTACCTTTCGGATTATTTGTAATTATTAAAAATGGATTTTCCGAAAGTTCATATCATCATATTTATATCATATATATATTCATATATATATATATATACAAAACATCATCTAATTAGATTCTCGATTTATTTAAAACAAATTATATATAACATACTAAAACTATTTGGGTAAATGGTTGCTATATTTCTAATGTTACGTTATGTTAGTTACATATGTTGTGTGTACCTATTTATATATTTAAACGTGTATTTAAATGTTACAATTTGTTTTTATGCGAGAATATTTTTCTAATTATAAATTCAATGAATTTTCGGCAAAGGAAAATCCGAGGGAAAATCGTTAGGAAAAGAAAACCAAATTTGATACATACACATAGAAAAGGTAAAGATAACAAATCAATTAGAGAGATAAAAGAATAAATTCGGAAATTATTCCACCAAAGCTGATGAATATTATTTGAAAAGTCGATTTATTATTTAGATAAATTTGATTTATACTCACTCGAATGTTTTGGTACAAACACTTAATAATGTTCATGTTTCAATAAACATTAAGGTTTTTAAAAAAAAAAAAATTGGTCATATACAAGTGATTCATTTGGTGCTATATAACAATAGCGAAATTCGGTTTGTTCTTTTTGATTGGTAAACTATTAAACTTTGATACTTGTGATTGTATTATCGTAAAATTCAGTTATTGAAAAAAAAATATATGCCCAGATTCATGTGTGTTAATATTACGATGTTGCTCCAATCAAATGGTTATCTATAATATATAAAATAATCGGGTGATATATACAATATCCATAATACAATTATAAACACAACTATGACAACTATGAATGATATTCGAAGTTCACGTTTCACTGATCTTACTGAAGTACTGTTCATTGATAACCATGATTTTAGTGATTTGCCGATATGAACTAGATTTTAAATTTAAAATACATTTGTATTTGTGTTCAGATTGGTTGTAAATTTTAATCCATCTATACATTGTCAAACAATCTGAACACAAATGTCGATTATACTAAATTCTCTATTCTTGATAGGTTTCTATTCTCGAGTCTACCATTGTTATATCGGTCGCCTTCACATAAAATAATACTCAATAAGGAACATGAGAAATGTTAGTACATTTTTTAGACAAGATTTTAAAAAAATCATATATATATATATATATATATCTTAAACAAAATTTGAATTACTATCCTTTTTCAAACACGATCTCATTAAATTATTGTTATGAAATTATTAATTAATTAATTTTCAAAACATCAACATAATGTGAAAAATACAAATAAACTCTATAAATTTTCATTAGTTTTCCACATCATCTTTTATACGTGTATCTGTCTTATGTATTTCTCGGTCAAAATCTAAATTAAAATAATTAAACTTTAAAATGCTAAAATAGACAATTCGCAGTAATTTTCATGGGCTGTCAATTTTCTTATTAATTGCATCACTTTCTTGTTCATTTTCTTATACTCGTATTATAAAAATAACATCAAAATGTGGTCTAACCATCCACATCGGTATTTAATAGACACTGAAATCTGGGACTGTGATGATATTCAGACGTGATTTTTCTTTTTACATTTAAAGTAAAGGCAAATTGATTACATAAATTAAAGCAGATAAATTTTAGTTTTTCATTTATACTGTCTTGTTATTAATTAAAGTTTTAATTGAAAACTGCTTTTTTTTTCCCTACATTTTCACAATTTATAAAGTAGAATAGGCACAAAAATAGCAATATACATGTCGAAGTAGCTAACTGCTACTTATTAGAAAATTTTCTTCTTAAATAAGGAAAATAGAATGTTGGTAACTATAATTTTCTTTTTAATTTGATTTTCTTTTTATTTAAATGTTTAATGCATTATATATTATATATTATATACAAGCAAGCAGTATTTCAACCCAAAAATTAATTAATTTTTTAGCTAATTAATTTATTGCCAAAAAATGTAGATTTTTTTTGTATTCATCAATATCTTGTAAATTGAATTTGAATTTTGAAATGAAAAAAGACATTCTGCATACATATAATTAATTTCCTTCTATATATATATAAATATATATTTATATCTTATATAATGTCAATAATGAACTGTTGTTGTAATGCATAACATATCTCAACCTACTAGTCAAACACAAAAAGTAAAAATGCAATGGAAAATGGTAACAAAATGAAAAAAAACGAAAAGAAAACCAAATGATGAACAACTCTATGGAAATAAATACAGAAAATTGTAAATGGTTTTTCTCGTGTAATAAAAATTGCTGTTGGTTCAATGTATTTTTACAATAGTAAAATAAAAAGAAAAAATAAAAGGAAAATGAAAATTAAAAAAAAAAAAAAAAAACACATAGGACATTTGATTTCTATGCCAAGAAATTCTTTCTTGTTTTGTCATTATAATTTTACTGTAGTTTTCTGCTGGCGATATTATAGAGAGATAGGCAAATGTGTGCTTTGTTTCAAAAGCAGTTGACAGAATGTACGATTGAATAGTTATATACTTATGTTTAACTTATGTTTATTTATGTAAGCTACAATATATAGTTAAATATCTATATAGTAATGGTTAACAACATCTACGGAACATTTTCTCTTGAAATATACAATTTAATTTTCCGAGTGTTTTTCATTCTTCTTTTTCATTTGGGGTTAACTTGTTGCATATACGAGTGTACACTTTTGTACGATCAAATTGAAAATGGAATAAATTTTATACGAGTAGAGTATCGATAAAATTGAATTTTAAAGTGGAAATTAAAATAAGTGACAGTTTTATCAAATTGACTGTTTAATTGGATGACTTTATTGACTTGCACTCCAATAAATTGAATATAAGTATTTTATTTTGTTAATTAGTCACACTGAATACCTTGGTGAATACATTAACGTACGTATAACATATGACAATCAAATGAAATGGAAACGTACTCGTAGCAATGCTACAAAACAATCATGTTTGCAAAACCTCAACAGATAGTTTCTTTGTAGATCCCAAAATACGCCAGTATTTGACATGTTCCTATGTTGCCTTTACTAATATCTTTCAATTGTGATTAATACGGTGTTTACACCCTAAATCAGACATCAATTTCAAAGTATTAATATTCGATAATTAGTTTTACACATGTTGAATCTAATTGACTTTTCCAAGCTTTTGCTATAAAAACAATATTGACGATCCCAAATAAAGTGATTAGATTTCAAATATATGACATTGAAGCTAATGATTTTTCCAGAATTACTAAAAGCTATATATTCGTTGAGGTAAATATGGTAAAAATGTGTTGAATAATCTAGATGTTAGTCGTTCACTCTTACGTTCGATAATCAACTATTAAAAAAATTGAAATAACTATATATTCTAAAGATAGTTTTTATATAAATCACTATTTTAAATTTGACTACGTTTCATCATGCTGAAGGCTCAACAGAAACTTAAACATAAATTATGTATATTATGGAAACATATAGAATCCTATTCTTGTATATACGAAATACGTATAAATAAATATAGAAATGAATCATTAATCTAGACTACCTCTTTGTTTAGATTTATTCTATCGGATTTAAAATGTGATTGAACATAACAAGATAACATTATTTAGATTTAATTTAAGAAAACTGTTCGCATATTACAAACATATGAGTTATTTCGTCTTGAACGAACTTAATAATTATGATGGATTATATTAAATTAAAACAAATATGCAAATTTAATTGCAATTCTACTTGTATGTAAAGTAGAATAAAAACGAACAGATGACTGTTGATGAATATGACATGTCTGATACGATACATATTATTATAATTATTATTATATATAATACGGAAATTGCATAATATTTTCTTAAATTCAACAATTACTATTGTGAAGAGAAGGAAATCGTTATAGATATAAATATATATATATATATGGTGATGTCGAAACAGCAATTCATTTTCTTTTATACATATAGTCAATTCATTGTTGTATATCTATTTGAATACCAAGTGCCGGAGTTTCTTATATTATCTGCATATATTAATAATTTATACATTATAATTACATATAGTTTATATAAATAATTAATAACATATGATGACGATGATTATATACATAGTGCAAAATCAAGGTTGTTATGTTTTTTTTTTTTCTTTTTCTTGATTCTCAATTTAAAATAAATATTTAATTTATTTATATAATATTTAATCAAGCACGTTTTATTCTTGAACTTGAATGGTTAATGTGGTTCATTGAGCTTAAAATATTCATCATACTCTCGTCGATATCTTTAAAATGTTAATATTTTTAAAAAATATATTCAATTGTTTGCTCTGATGGGCGAAGATAATGATAGTAATGATGATGTATTTTTTTCAGTTCGGTAACAAATCAACAAAAAAAAAACCTTCTTTAAAGCAAATCAAGTAAAAAAAAAAAAAAACATAAAACAAATATTTGATTTTGTTTTTTTTTTCTTACTTTTAAATCCATAAATGTATGTAATTATCTATGGGAAATTTTCGACAAAATAGATGAATATAAAACGAGTTCATTTGAATAGAACGCATAATTTAGTTCAATATTTTTAAAAAGATATTTAGTGCATGATACTTCTTTAAAACATACACTTGAGACATACGCCCTAGTTAAAGTAAAGTTCTATGTGTAAAAATTGATATCAAATAATGCTACCACATATTTTAACATCAAATAAAAAACCTTGAAATTGTATTTACTATATCTATTAAATTTTAAAATAAAACGCTAATGTGAAATTCAATTGAATTCTTTTGAATAAGAAATTGTTATTTTAAGATTAATCACAATTAAAACGCAACTATTGGTATAGTATTGAAGAAGAAAACACAAAAAGAAAATAAATAATTTCCTTCATCGTCAGTTAATTCAAATTTTTTATATCGAATTCAGTCATTTGTATCATCTAATGGGTTTAAAATTTTAATTGAAATTAAATAAGTACCTAATTAATTTCTGAAATGAAATAAACTTAAATTTTTGTTCAATTTGCTTCCAATTTTCATTTATATACTTTCTGTTTGCCTGTTCAAGTTTCTAATACATTTCATGTAATTACAGTTTTGCATATATGCAGATTACAAAGTATTTAATTGTTATTGCACGCAATAGTAACAAATTCTACACTATTTAAGTAATTTTGACAAATATTTGTTTTAATGAAAAATCTAGGGATGATTTTATGTTAAGAACTTAAACCTATTTTCAGTATAAAATACCAATTTATGTATTACAATGCGTAAACATTGTGGTACTAAATTCAAGACGATTGATACTAAATTCAAGACAATTCTTACATTTGATACGAATAATATGAACATTATATGATGTATTATAAAAATGAAAACCTTTAAACTATGCTCTCATTATACCACATATACCATATCAAACTTTACTCTATATAGGAATCTATGTGATCAGTGAACAACCGAATTAAGCCTTGATCTTTAGTTAGCATTAGCATTTTCACATCGCTCGACTATCATCGCTATTCATCTCATAATCTCAATATTTTCTACACGCAGGAGCATAGGGCGTCAACGAAAAATCTCCATTTTTTATTATCTCTAGTCAGCATGTTCAGTTCACTCCATCCTCTTCCATTGGTGCTAGTCTCCTTAATGACGGTTATTCGCCACACTTTTTTTTTTTGGCGACCAGGTCTTCATGCTACTACGATCAGATTTTCTATTATCCAACGAACTTCAATAAAGGTGCAAGTAAACATTATTGGCCGGGCACTTTAGTAAACAATTCCACTTTCTTCTGTTAATATTCTTATATCATCATCAGCACATCAACCGTTACACAACATGAATGCATTAAGTGGCACTGCGATATTATAAATTGCCGTTTCTAACATGCAAATAAGCAAAATCAATTGTCAATCGATTGTATTTGAATGATTCAGTACAGTGATGCGTAACTCCTGCTACCTAGTTTGTTAGTGATATATTTTTCATCACGTCAGCAAAAATGATAGATACATGTTAAAAATTGACATATCTTGTGATCAGGTTACCCGGTAACATAACGTGGCGGTAAAGTTTGTTTAAGTAATCTATATGTTATTTAATCAGGCTATTTCTATATAACATCATAAAAATAAGAATGACATACCACGAAAATATTCTTTTCTATAAATGTATGTTTCTTAACAACAGTTTTTGAGATACATACCAAGAAGAAACCAAGTAAGGGAGAAGATCTAAATACAATGAATTAACATTTTGGTTGACATAATGAAAGTCAGATTGGATGCATTGTGTAAATAGCAAAAACACCACTAAAACTTGTCAAGCATACTAATTTATTAATTATAAAATACAGTAAAACAATAGTGACGAATGGAGCAAGCGATTATTATTGAGATTACGAAACCCATCCTAACCTCCGTGATATTACAGGTGACTCGATCACGATATATGATCGTATTGACATGTGATTGCGGCTTAAAAGATGGTGGAAATGCCGTGTTTGTCGACAAACTAGAAAAAACATAACAACAACAAATTAGGTAGCTGGAGATTTATGAATTGCTCTACTGAAATATTCAATTGTATAACCGGATAACAATAATTGTTCATATATTTTATTTCCAGTTGGTAAATTTCATTGATAGTTATTTCAGTTCACATTTGATGTTACTTGCAACATCGTATCATCGCCCAATGCACACATCTAATGTAAAGGTTAATATGATGAAGATACTGAGAATTAAATTAATAATGAGCAAAATTATTCAATATTAATAAATGAACTTAGATACATAGAACGTTTATGTCGAACGTCAATTTCTGTCTCGAAAACATCTAAAGTTGGATAGAGGATAGAGTCAATATTTTTATATCAGTCCTGCATAACTTTACCTTTAAACTACATTGAACTACACGTTTTAATGAAATATTCTTAAGTACACCTACATCCTGTAGTCGAATCAAATGATGAAAAATGCTCTTAGATAACATTAGTTACTTTACAATTGCTAATAATAATAGTATGTATCCGCAATAATGTGTATTACTACCAATAAATACCAAAGGATTAATCCTACTAGATATTATGATATTATCGTAGGTGACATTCAACTTTGTCAACGCATATTAAACAAATAAAATTAAAAGTTGAACGATAACATTTCTATACGATAGACACAATTATGATGATGAATTAGTAATATTGAGCAATACTTTTATGAAACACCCTTTTAATTTGTCTGTGTTTTTATTTGATTGATAAGAACATTTCCCATTTAAAAATGAAACAACATAAAAAAAAACAATAATTGCAGGACTAAAATAAATTCTATACAATTTTGGGAATTATTTCTTTTGCAAAAGTAAATAAAAAAAAACGATTTTAAAGAAATATAATAAAAATTTCTTAAATCAAACAAAGAAAATGTAATAAAACGTCGCGACGCCTGCTGCTGAGGATGACATTTTCATATGCGTAATATGTTTTTGATTTCAACTTGTTTATAATTACAAGTCTTACCTTTATTTTTGATTAAATATGTTTTTTCATAAATTAATGTAGCCAATTCATTAAAATAATTAACCAAATTTGACATTTTTCGTACTTTGTTTGTGTCATGAAATAATGGAAAATCTGTTTTATTTATTTATTATCGATTATTCGCGTGGTTATTCTGGCTTGTTGAGGCAACATAAATAAGGGAAGGTGAATAAAAAAAAAAAACAACTTACAATTGCAAAGGGGAAAAGTATGCAATTTCTAAACAATTTGTCACATCTTAATATAAGATAATTTATGTTATTTTTACAATTTAACTAAAAAATTAACTTACCAAAATGTTTTCCACATCAGAAGAATGTTGTCTTAATCTTTTACTTAAAGGACCATCACTGCCGCCAGTAGCCGCGCCACTTCCATTGAACGCCATTTTTTTATAATAAATTTTGAATCTGTTTGTATTTATTTCTTCTTTAACAAATCACACACGTCAGATTTATATTTTTCTTTTGTTTTTCCTTTAAATCAATTTAGTAAAACAATACTTTTTTTTATTTTCCTTTAAATGTAAAAAATTACACAGTAAAAAAAATTATTTATTTTTCCAAATTTTACAATGTACACACACATGCAAATGCGATACCACTACCACTCCGTACGACAAAAACGTGAATAGACGATGGAAATTGAATGAAAAAAAAAAATATTTGTAAAAAAAAAAAACAAAACTCACGATAAGAAAATGATTATACAAAACTAATAATTGCAAATTTACTTTTATTGAATTCCTGAATATGATTTTCACAAAAAACAAATCGAAAAAAAAGTTTTTAAGTAAAATTGTGATTGAGAATTAATTTTATATTTTATTTTCCAACAAGAATTAAACCACTTATAAAATACGCGAACGAACCGATTGACAGCACAAAATATACTGAGAAAAAATAGCTTTACCGAATGAAAATTCTTGACGAAATTCTGAGCTGTCAAAATGAAAATAACATATGTGAATGTGTGTGTTTGTGTGTGTACTTTGTAATAAATATTGAGTGTTTACATTGTTGTCATTTCAATTGCCGGCGAACAGTTTCTAATGAGACTAATTATGATTAGAAGCGGTAAATTTGATTTATTTATATTGAACAATTTCTCCAGATCAGACAATTTTAACATGGATCAATCAAAAATTATTATAGTATTTCTTTATTATTTATGACGTTCTGTTTCGTAAATAATCCTCCTTCAAATTCGACAGTAATACTTAATACTAGTCTTATTTAGTAGACTGGAATTATAAGCGGCGGGTAGCAATGAACAACAGAAGTGAAATAAAATGAAGTTGCTGAGTATAAATACACAAGTAAACGTTAATGTTCCAAGTTGTGTGTAAGTACTAAGCAGAGATGATAATGACTAATCTTAACTTTTAAACCGATACCCTTTTATCATTTTGAATACTAATTCGAACATATTATATATAAATAATGTTTCCCTTTGTACTACACTTGGCCGACTGGCGAATTCTTTTAGAATGATTAGTGCATGTTTGATAAATACTCCCTAAATAGATACAAATAAAATATTTGGTAGAAATAAGACGGAGTTTGTTCACGAGGATATTAAAGATTCAAATTAAAAACTAAGAAAACTTTGTGGTTATTATAATATATATTTAAAAGAAATGAATGGCATGATTTGTTGATATTGCATTTTCCAATTTTTTTTTTATAGTTAACCTAATAGTAAATTACACTTTACAATTCTATTTCTTATGACTATTAGCTTAATAGTAAGTTGAAATTAAAAAGTTAAAAACTAAAAGTTATAAGTAATAAAAATAAAAATTCGAACTGATGTCTAGTGATTTGTATTTTTATTTTCATATTTCTGTCCTTGGTTGTTCTACTGTTTTGTTGCTTCTTTTTTTTACAGAATGAATCTAGTTGTTAATACGCTTACTGCTGTAGTAATTGTAGTTGTTGTCGTTGTTGTCGTTTTAGTTCTGGTTGGCGGGGTTGCTATTGTTTTTGTGCTATTTTCTTTTGTTTTTTTTTGGTAGTTCTTTGTTTTGCAGTTTTCGTTGCTTTAGTAGTAGTGATGGTGATGGTGATGATGATGGTTGTTGTTTTAAAACTAGTGACTGTTTCAATTTATTTTGTTGTTTTCTAAGTTTTTGGTGTTTTAACGAGTGCTGTTTTGATGTTGATGGTTTTTGTTCTTGTTGTTTTTGTTGTTGCTGTTTTTGTTCTTGTTGTTTTTGTTGTTCTGCATCTCCATCATCTATTTTTGGTTTTTGTTGTTGTTCTTGTCGTTGTTGATATCGTACTCGTAGTGATCGATGATGTTCCTTTTGTAGTTCTTGCTGCTTAGGTGGTTGTTGTTGCTTTTTCTTTTTCATACGATTGAACTGTTGCTGTGGATTATTTTGTTGATTTTCCGGTTGTGCTCGTCGCCGTTTCGGTTGCTGCAATACATTTGTACCATTTGTATTAGATAGCATTGTGTTTATATTTTTAACGCGTAAGTAGTTTCTACTAGTACTGTTATTTTGATCAATAAGTTCCTGCTTATATGTTGTCGTCTCACATCGTGATTCAGGTAATTCATTTGAATTATCACTATTATCACTTTCGACTATCACTATGTTATCAGATGCATTTGTTTGCCTTGAACTTTCTTTTTTTTTTAAATAAAAAAAAAAAATAAAATTTATTAATTTACTTAGTATAGTTATTATAATTGTATAATATATTATAAATTGATTTATATTATTAGTGCATGAAATATTTATTATTATTATGAATTGTGATTAAATTCAATATGATTTAGTATCAGTAGTATCAGTTGTCATAGTAAAATTATAACTTATATCTGCGGTTCAACATAACTAAAATAGATACAACCGGCTAGATCATACGATTGCTACTGATTTTAGTAAATAAACTAACAAAAATTTCATACTAATCATATTAAATCTCGAAAGTCACATTAGGAGTGACTAAGAGCATAAAAAAAACCAACTTTACATCACTTAACAAGTTTGAAATGTTGAATAATCAATAAATTTATTGTTTTATAATTAACTATTTTTAATACCTATGTTTTCAACGGCTATGGGTGCTATACGATCTGATATTGTTGTAAGACTTCTTTTTATTGCCATTCTACGACAACGTATTTGTCTTGGTTGATATCTTTGCACATTTGCAGACGTTATAGATATTGAAGATGGTATATTCAATAATATATTTTGTACACTATTCTCACTGTTCAATGTTGTACTAACATTGTTCGATAGTGTACTAACATTGTTAGAAAGTGTACTAACATTGTTAGAAAGTGTACTAACATTGTTCGTTATTGTACTAACATTGTTCGTTACTGTACTAACATTGTTCGTTACTGTACTAACATTGTTCGATATTGTACCAACATTATTCGATATTGCACCAACATTATTCGATATTGCACCAACATTATTCGATATTGTACCAACAATTGGTGTTGCTAACGAATTCAAAATATCATTGTGTTGTATTATATCTTGTTCGCTTCTTTTTTTTAAAGAACTTTCTGATACTGATGATGACGATGATGACTGTGAGTCTGATGATAAGTTATATGAAATCGAAGTTGTGGGTTGTTCAATCTGAAATAGTTGATGAACATAGTGATCGTTATTACTGGCAACTGGTTCGATTATTTCTGGTGAATTTGGAACGGTAATCGTAACATTAGTCTTGTTATTGGTATTCGAGTTTTCTATTATTACAACACTATTACTTCTAGCAATACATTTCCGGGCAGTATATGTTTTAACATTCTTACTGTTTTGTTTTTTATATGTTGCTGATTGACATGCGCTAATTTTTCTTATTGAACCATTTCCAGGATCTGAAATTAAAGTGTATATAACACATTATACATATATATATATATATAAGTGAATCACTGATAGTATTACACATGTTTTTCCTCAACATTATCGCTATTAACTTTATATATAATAATATATTTACCTGGTGGTCCTACTGTGCAGTCACTTGACACAACATTATTTGTTCTTAATTCGTACGTCTTAACAGAAAAATAACTTTGCCGTTTAAAACGCAAAAACTCCATGGTATTATTGCTACATGTGAAGCAAATAATACGCGGATTATCTGTCTCTTTGGTCTAAAATTATAGAAAGGTATAAATAATAGTAGGAAAATACTAAATATTTATATATAAAACATATATTAAACACTTAATAAAATATTAAATATTTAACATCATTTAAAATGGAACTTGATCTCATTTACAAATTTCCACGAAAAACAAAATCCATCAGTAGTATTTTACTTACAATTAATCCCAGACCAGTTTTTACAGCATTAAATAATTCTTTGTTTTTGAATAAATCATATTTGCTAGAATATGTAGGTATTGTCGTCTGACAAAACCTACATTCTAACATTTTATAATTATCCATATTTTATAAGTTTTTACTGCAAGTAAAACAGGCGGCTTTACTTCTTAACAAAATAAAAAAGGACGAACACTAACTAATGTGACAGACAAGTAAAATGGCGTATTGTATTGGCGTTCGTATTGTATTGTAAATTTATAAAATGTAATAGATTGACATGATTTATGAACCTTTATTTAGGATAGTGCTTAAATGCTTAATTAAAATTCAAATTCAATTATTATTTAAATCAATATACATTTAAATTGTACATTTTATATAGAATGTGTTGTAACTGAACAGGAAGTGTTATATAGAAAGATGCCCGTATTCAAATATTTCTGTAAATATAAACTGATCAAATATATAATAAATCTTTTGAAAATTGAAAGCATAAATATTACCAACTCACCTTTCTCATTTCGTAGCCGAACGATTATCTTGTGCACTGACCATAATGGCGACAGTGAAGAAATAGAAAGGGAAGCAGAAGGGTAGAACCATAGAATTAGGAATAGGACAAGGAAGAACTTAACCTTTTATTAATTTCACAGTCATAAAATGTAGAGGTGACAATTAATACTTTATAAGTAAATCGTTTTCATTCCGTCCTCGTGTGTGAAGATCTTCAAGTGGGCCGATCAGATTGATATCGTATGTAGTTCCAATGTTTACCGTTATCCGCCAACTGTGTTTAGACGATCGTAGAACAAAAGTACTGATTATATAAAATATAACCGGTTTTATACTATTTTTTTTTTTTAGATAACGAATTATGTTTATCAATTTTAGATATTGTATTCCACAATTTTTAGCCAATTCAAATTTGATTCTAAAGTACACAATACCTTCATAGTATTCACTATGATTATATACCATCATCACACAGAGCATAATTTTCACAACTCAACAGTTTCCATTGTAATATGTCCTATATTTGTATGTCCTGTAGTTCACCTTTCCAGTTAATATGTTATTGGAACTGGCTGCGTTATACACTGTTTCAGGTGTTGTTTTATGCGTATTTAATTCGTCCAGACATTGGACCAGATTTTCTGAATCATTTTATTTATTGTAATTAATTTTAATAAATAGAAATTCATTAATAATTTTTTTTTTATCCTTTGTATAATAACTTTTACGTTGAATATTTACAATTATCTTAGATATATAAATTTAAATATTTATAATTGTTTTGTATAATAAATTGACATTAAATACATTATATGTTAGTAAAACAATAAAATAACATTTTAAATATATAAAATTAAATTAAAAATTTTCATGTATAAAAAATTGCATTTTGTTTAATAAATACTAAAAATTAGGTGGGAAAAAAAATGAATTATTACAATAATTAACGTTATTTATGTGAACCAGCACGCTAAAGTAATATAAGGTCATATTGTAACATGTATTTGAAATATGGTTTACATGTGTAACACCGCCCTTAGTAGTTTAGTAATTATTTTAAATTCTATATAATCCAGAGGGAGAGAGTGGAACACGAAGCCTAATGAATAATGTCAATAAATCAATATGATAAAAAAACAGATCTATTAGAAAATTCAATTAAATTTTATAACAATTGACTAGTGAATGTTTTTTAGTAATTGTTATTTCAGTAGATTATCAAGTTGATTAATTTAATTATGTAATAAACTTCAGTTCTTATATCAGAACGTTAAATTATAATATAATCAATGATATCTACTGAACACATATTTATCTACACCTACCAGTGTCACCGGTGTAACGATCACGACATATGTAAGTAATGGCATCTGGTTAAGACTAAAAAGATGGTATTAATGTAGAACTTGTGAAGTAGTGTATATTTAATGTGTTAATTGTATATTTTGAAAGCAAGTAGAATGCGTCGTCGTTCCCCCCAATTGATTTAATTTGTGTATTCATTGTGATGCCAATTTAGCAATTAAATAATTAAAATTAAAATAAAGTTGGATTCATAAGTTAATTGTGTGTTTTTGTGTGTGATATGTGAATAAAAAATATTATTAAAATGTATTTAAATTTTAGAAATTAATAAATTGTTAATTAACTATACTATTTTGAAAATTTAGAACATTTGCTAACCTTCATCACTTTTAATTCTACTAAAATTTAAAATCTTATTAATAAAAATCTATTGATATTATAAATTTAATTGTAGTTATTATTTTAATATAATTTAATTTGCCTCATTCGATAAAACTTAAGTTCGAGGATGATAAATAAAAATTGTCATATTGTCTCAATTTGTTAAATGGCAGTTACCGTCATATAAATAATAAGATTTTACACATCGATTTTATGACAAGAAACTGGTATAGTATAGTAAACATTGCATATCTTGTGTGTTAACAATAATCCTGGTGACTATAACTCTTTCAAAATTATACAGCATTTCTTGCCTTTAAAAATATTCCTTCCATTATTTGTAAATACTTTTGTTGAATATAATTGATTTATACATTCTTTAAAATTAGATAATCTTTCTTAATTTCAATGTTCAAACACAAATTCTCATATCATGTACCTTTTCTGACACATTATTCTGTCCTCATGAATGATGACCAATTTAAAAATAAATTTACCAAGACGATGACAAAACGAAAATCTACTGTAAATTTCAAGTAAATAATTTTGTGTCTGTGTAGAAACAACATTTGACAATGAAGAAGGAATAAATAAAATTAAAAATAAAAAAAAAAGCTGAAAAAAAATACCAAAAGTATATTATTCTTGAAACTTTAACTTTTGTATTCGACTAGAAACAAATTCCATTTCATGTGATGGTTGTGAACCATTTAAATTTTCATCACGTATATCTTCAAGTGATTTTGATTTTTTTAAATAGTGAAAATTTCTTAATTTATGACTACCACCAATGTTGACGCCGCCACCACCACCACTACTAACGCCACCAACAATACCACAATTAATATTTTCATTACATTTACCATCACCTAATAAAATGCCACCAATAATTCTACCATTTGTGGAAATTAGGCCAGCCGATGGTAATGTCAATGAGTGATGGCCACCACCTTCAACACCACCACCATCACCACCAATCACCATTGACGATATCATTTCAAATGAATAATTATCACTTGACGTATCCATCATTGCCGCATTTATATCAATTGATGTTGAATGATTTGCTGAATTTTCACTTTTTGTTCGTGAACGTTCCGGTATAAAATATGGTCGCATACGTAAATATCTATCCTGTCGAATATTTCTGGGACTATTTGATATCTGAAAAGGTTATAGAGAAATAAGAAATGGCAATGGATAAAATTGAATTTGTCAGGGAAACCTACTTTAGAAATGTATCTTGGATTTAAATTCATTTGTAACTTCGTATCATTAACATTATTATTCAATGATGAATGATATATTGATGATTGTTCAATGCAATTTGTAAAATATCGTGATGATGTTGATGAAATTTGTTGTTGTTGTTGTTGTTGTTGCTGAGGACATCTGATAATTCGTGTTGTTTGATTCATTATTTGTTGTGTCTCACATTGATTTAATTGTCCATTATTTTGATCACAATTTGTATTAGATTTATCAATTAAATTGTCTAATTTCTATAAATAAATTGAAATAATTTCATTAGACTAATTTTTATTGTGGTCACAACAGTGGTATTCTTAATTACTATCTACTAACTACCTAAAATGCAATCAATTTCAATGAAATAAATGAATAATGGAATTGAATTTAAAATAAAATAATTAACAGAACATAAGCTACAAAATAGCCAAATGTAATACTTTTGATAGAACGTGGAAAATTGCGTCTGTGAAGTAAGAAAGTGTAGAGGTATTGTTTGAAGATTTCCATTTCAATTAATACCACATTAACAAAGGTACATAACTCAATATTATCCATGTATATTTTATAAGTTAATGATGTGTTCCATTCAATAGTACACAAACATACAAAGAAAACCTAAGATTTGAAAAGAATCCCCCAAAAGTAACTATGAAAGCAGGGACGGCTATTGCAACTTATCAATTAACATTAATTTAATTTAATAATTTTAATATAACTTACCATACACATAGGATCCATAATAAATAATTAATTATTTTGATAAATTGATGTAAGTGGATTGTTTCTTTTATTGTTAAAAATATAAAATTTTAAAATGATTTGCAAAATGAATTTTCATTTTTTTGTATTTTTATTTTTTTTCCATTACGCAATTGAATAAACATTCATCTGAATATTTCTGTGAAAATAACAAATAAATTAACACAATAAGTGTATATTAATTTTTTTTAAATATAATAATTTAATTTTAAAATTGCATCTTTCTTTGTTAATTTACATTTTTCTTGGAATATTAAAAAACATTCTTTCTATCTTAAATCTTATTTCATCAATTTATTTGTTGATAAAAAAAAAAATACGATCGAAACACCACACAACATTTTAAACTTGTACTATAAATTGTCAATTTTTTTTTCTGGATAATTGTAAAATGTACTAACATTTACTTTTTCGTAATTGAGCTTATTCGTTTTTCTATAGAAAACGGACAAATTGAACGCATTTCAACAAGAACCGATTTAACCGTTTCAATTTGGCAAAAAAAAAAAAAAAATAAACCATATCTTTGACGTTGACATTTTTGATCAGGTAATACCCACATCATAGTAAAATTGATTCGTAAATGTCACACAAAGTATTTATTCAATTGTTCATAATAATTTTTCTTAATTTTCTATACAAAATATCAAATTAAATTGATTATTTTAATAAAAAGTATTTAATTTATGTAAATAATAAAGTGGATTAGATAAAAATTTCCAATTTATAACATTAATTTCGTGTAATTTCTAAATTATAAGTTACAGACTGATAAATTTTTGTGTAATGAGTGTGTATAAGAAGGTTGCTGGCTGGCTGGTTTGTTAAGGTGCTGCTGCTCACTTTTATTTTATAAATTGTAAATTTTAAAGGTTTTATTAAATGAGTGTTTGCTTCTTCTTTGCCTTTACACAACAACACATATTTTTGTAATAAGAAATTTTTTCTAAACAAATTTTCTGTTCTTTTTTTTTATTTTATTTATCCACTTTTTATAATGTTTTTTGTTTTTAAATTCATTTTGTGTCGTTCTTGTTTTTCCATTGGTTTCGTCGTATAACGGCAAAAACAACACAATAAAAATATAATTAGTGAAATTATTAATTAATAATAAATTCTTTGTGTATGTGTTTTTTTTTTTATTTTAGTGGTTTATTCATTAATTCATAAATTTTAAATGAAAGAAATCAAAAAACTAAAAAAAAAAGTGGTGTATTGTCCTTCAAAATAAAAATTGTTTGATTTATAATTAAATGAAAAAAAAGTGTGTTTTTAAAATCAGAAAGAATACCAACAACAAACAGCAAAAAAATTAAAATCAGAACAACAAAGAGCAGCGCTATTAAGAAACAAAAAAAAAAAAAAAACCACAATCAAAATAAGAGAATGGAAATTTATTATATACAGAAAAATATATAAAATTTATATTTATCATAACATATAATATTTAGTGATCGCATGATTGATCTATTGCGGTTCTTATCGATATTATTTCATGTTCTAAATTGATGACGATGTGTCCTGTCAGATGATTATTGTCCAAATGTCAAGTCCCGCTCATATTTAATTTAAATCCAGCTCATCTTTATGTCTTTAACCAATAATATCATCAAACATCGCTTTAACTACAGAATAACGTCAGTACCATACCAACATTAAAAATCAGTATCCACAGTAGAATTTTAGAGGATAACACCGAACAGAAATAGCAATACCAAATTAGAGTAGTGTGTAATAAGAAACCAGCAGAATAATAATATTAAAAAAAAAAAAAATCAAGAAAAAGAAAAAATATTTTACCTTAACAACTTGTGTTAGTGTCAATAAACTCTGCGGAAGAAACATAAACGCCAAGTAAGTTCGTGTTATATTTTATTTTTATTTCTTTCAAAATATATATACATATAATATACAATATACATATTACTGCTGCTGCTGCTGCTGTTAGTATTATTTTTCTGTTTTTATTATTAAATACTTTTACATTATGTTGTGTATTTAATGTTTTATAACTTCATGGAAAAAATATAATATCCACATAATACGTACAACAACATATTACACACATTTGCTTAAAATTATTAACATAAGAGAATAAATAAAAAAAAAAAAAAAAAACAGCAGCAGACCTCTTATTAAATTATTCATTAAAAAAAAAGCAAAAATTATTTGTATAAAAATGTTACGATTTTGATGATTAAAATAAAAAGGTAAGTTTGACTCGTCGAAAAGTTAAATGTTGTGTAATTTTGGTAACAGAATGAAAAACACGTTTTTTTTTTCAAAATATTTCGAGTATAAGTACATTTTATAAATTTTACAATGTTAACCAATAAAACACCACTACGACACAGAAGAAGCGAATTCTCCAACACTTATGGTTTACACTTAATATACTAAATAATATCTAATAATATGTTGAAAGCAATAGATAAATTATATTGCAGTAGATTTTATTTTCCCAATGTCCAATTAACTTAATGTTGTTCAAAACTGTGTGACTAGACCACATGAAAAGAATGTTCATTATTATTTAATACATATTTTTTGGTATGCCTATAAAAAAAACTTCACAATCGATCAAATTTACGTGATTTAAAATAACTAAACCAAAAAAAAAAAACATTACCCAAGTTTCCACAGGTTGGCAATGTAACGTATCTAATATACAGTTACATCAAATGTGAACTCATATAGATAACTAAAGTGTCTTTCATTATAAGTGTGATACAATGTTAAATCGAAGTAAAACAAAAAAGTGTGAATGCTAAAAATGTTTTTTTCTTTTTTATTTTAAAAACTGTTCCTATACATTTTGAACAATATTTCATTCATATGACCACCATGACTACGTCTACGCAATTCGTATTCAAAAATGTATCACATTTATATCAAAACACCCTGTATATAATTGAAAATGTACAAACTGGAAAATATAGGATCAAATAGCAGTGACGATATAATGATATGGATTGAACAACTCCGATGATAGAGTCGAGGCCACTTGATTTATGTCACCTCCAAAATAACAAGCATAAAACTGAAAAATAGATATCACACCAGAATTTATTCGTATTGATTACCGGACTAAAAATTTAAGTCAATCTGATTGATTTAATAATTCCGATGATGTATGTCACCTCCAAAATAACAAGCATAAAGAAACTGAAAAACAGCTATCGCACCAGAATTTCTTCGTATTGATTATCAGACTAAAAATTTAAGTCAGTCTGATTGATTGAATAACTCCAATGATTTATGTCACCTCCAAAATAACAAGCATAAAACTGAAAAACAGATATCACACCAGGATTTCTTCGTATTGATTACCAAACAAACTAAAAATTTAAGTCGCATAGAATTTGGAATCTGAATGCTATTAAACAGAAACAGAAATGATTAAAGTTGAAATATTATGAAATAAAATGTTACTTCATATAAATATGCTATAAATTATCCAACGTACGAATAGAATATTTTATCGAATTTTAGTAAACCAAATCAAATAAATCTCAGTGTATCGTAATTTATGAAAAAAAAGTACATTACACACAGAATGATCAATGGATTATCGAATTTAAAAATAGTCCAAATCTGACTCGTGATTGACCACAATGTCTAGACAATTCATATTATAATTTATACGCTTACGCATTTTCTCTCTGATAAAGCAAATTATTTATCAATGATTTTCAAGTTTATTGAACTTTATTTTATAGTTGTATTTATTTATTTTATTTTATTTTTATTTTAATTTCTGTTTTTTTTTTTTTTTTCAATTTCAAAACTTCAAGAGAAATTTTGCAATAAAATTTAAATTTCATTGCTCTCTCACTAATCGATGACATAAAAAACTGTGTATTAATTACAATATTGAATGTGTCATACTTTATGTCGTTGCAATTGTAAAATTCAAATATTTATATTAACAGACGGCAAATACAAACAATTGATAATGTATAAAATAATCAATTGAGTCACATATATTGTATGATATGCAAACTGTCAGTTAGACCTACATTTATATTCAGTATATATACGATCCAAATATACCTCTATAAATAATAAAGTATTATACGAATTTGTGCAATGATTTTATTTAAATAATAATAAAATATTATAAATATGATCAAGAATTAGCAACCCTACCTACCTAACAACCTATTTGTCTTATACAAATACAATTGATATAGTCGCGATCACCACATTCACAACATTATTTAAAAAAATATAATACAAAAAAAAATAAATCTTATAGTGTTTAACCAGTTGCTTGAATGGCTGGCTCACTTGACTCGTACCTTTCCAACCAACTATTAATGTGGTGATCATTTAGTAAAGGTAAGATCGTTCGCTAATGATGATCGTCGTTTTTCATTTAGTTTAATATATTTATAATATAATATAAAAATATAAAATATATATTTTAACCGCGTGTGCGATATTTTAAAAATTCAAAAGTTTTTCGTTTTGTTTTCGTTTTATTTTTAAAGGTGTGCCTTAAATTTTCAGTTGTCACACAACTGACAAAAAATAATTCGAAAAAAAGAAAATACATGACTTTTTACTGTCTTTGTCAAGAAGACAGATCCTATTCAACCATACAATTGATGGTATTTAATTTTGTTTCTGTGGTTGTACAGAATTTCACTATATTTCACATTAGTCAGCAAACCAGCAAACAACGAAAAAAAAAAAAAAACTAGCAAAAAAATCATATAAAGAACATAAAAGTAAGAAAAGAATCTCAAATTCTTTTGATTATTCAGTTTGATCGGATAATTATATATCAAATTAGATCGAAACAAAAATAAGAAAAAAGTGATCAACATTCCTTCAGTTCAAGTTTTATTTTGTCCTTCATCATGTTCTACTCGCGACTTAAAAAGAAAGGTGTGTGTTTTATACTTAACTATTATTTTTAAAAAAAAAAAAAAAATATTATTTACAAAAATGAAAAAAAATAGACGTTGAATTGTTGTGTCATACCTACAGAAATATAAATTTTATTGAATTGTGCATATTTTGTAATGAGTTTGTACATTATTAAAAGTATGTTGATTTAGTTCTTTACAACATTGTTCGATGTGTGTATTTAATATAAAATTCATTATGTGTATAATAATACACAATTATTGTATTATGTTATTCATACATATTATTAATGATTATTGTATACAATTGAGTCTTAAAATACATTTAGTTTAGCCATTAAATGTATTTTTTATGTTATGAGAAATGAAGTTTTTATGAATTGAGTCAGTCGAGCAAAATTTAAAATATTATGTCTCTTGTAATTAGTTTGTAATTCGATCAGATTTATGTAAATGACTTCAATTAAATGTTTTTTATATTATGGAAAACTGAGATTTTTATGAATAGTCAGTCGAGCAAAATTTACGAGCAAAATACTCCTCTATCTTGTGATTAGTTTGTATAGTTTTGCTTATAATCATTGATCACTTTTAAATGAATTAATATGACAATTATTATATATTATATTATATATTCATTCAAAACAACTAAATTTTAATTGTATATTTTTTTAATAAACATAAAGAATTTTGTTTATTATTTACTATAAAGTTATTTTTCAAAAGAACTTTATTTTGTTGTTAATGTCGGGCATTAGCTGTAAACAATTTTAAATACCATTTTAAATAATGAATATAATTGAAAATATTAGGAAATATAGTAAAATAAACTGTTTTTAATTTGGCAATTGGAAATATTCTCTATGGATACATTTTACAATCTTGTTAATTACGATATAAAATTATTATTATACCAATAATTGCACAAAAATGTTTTATATTTTTGTGAATAGGAAAGTGTACTTAGAATACGCACTTTTTTAATTATAATTTGCTATGTCGACAGGGCAATGAAGCTATATTCTTCTGTTGCAAAACACAATTATGATATTGGAGTAATGATTAACAGTTCTAAATATTGGACGGTTACAACGGACCATATGTAGAAATTACACACAACCGAGATGAGAATATTGATCGATGATGGTCATTTGTAGTTACATTAAGGAAAATTTATTTGTGGAAATATAACCTTAATGATCATGATTCCAGTACTCAAATTTGTACAATTCAATGGACAAGTTAATTTCGTAGAAATCTATTCTTATCCTATATACGATTGGTAACGTCTTATACTTAACTCAAATCAAATCTGTATACCTCATATATTACCCTTTAATTCAGATTTTTAGAGTTCCGGTTTAGAAATAAATATTTTGAATCGCATTCATCTGGATCGAGTTGAAAATACTCTCTTATAAAATATTCTGATACTATTTCTGTTTAAATTAAAAAATACACGCATATGCATATTCTTGCATTGTCACATATAAAATTAATATTACATAGAAATTAGAAGGAATACAGTCCAGTATATTATGATCCTTGATATGTTCTTTAACACATGCAGTCTAAAGTTTACCTATGAAATTTTGAAAATTTTAATTCATAAGGGAGTTCCAAAATATTGTAAAAGTTAATGTCCGTTCGAATATTTATAGATAATTTGAACTTCTGTTTTTTCGACTATTTTTATTGAAATGCGAACGACTGTATTATCGTTGACTTTTTGATTATTACAAATATAGATAACTTTCATATTCGTAAATTATTAATGGGAATAGTAAAAGGAATAGCGAATGGAATAGTCAACTAATATTTTGATGTCATTAAACCTGTATGTTTGACTTTTCATGGTACCGCCAAAAACCTCGACCACAGTACATAAAATGTGATCGTTGCCAAAAATATAAGTATTAGTATTTTATTTGTGGACTCGGTGAATTAACATCTAAAGCGAACTGTATTTTTCACTTTATTTAAGGAACTAGTGATGTTTTTCGGATGAAATTTGATGTTATATGTGTACTTGAAACAACATCGTAACGCCACCATATGTGTCGTTTAAGGCGGACATATTATAAGATAATGATGATGATGTGGTAGTATAGTTAAATGTCATCTCCTCGCTCTATTTACAGATGTTGATTTTAATTTGGTTTATCCGACACACATTTGAAGAATCTTCAAAACATTTTTTTAAAACAATCAAAATATTACTGACTACTATAAAATATTGCTCCAATTCTTCTTTGTCTTCATTATTTATCATCATTTTGACTCATCTTTAATCTTGGTAAAATTTTTATGTTTTGGTTAGTTTGAAAAGCAAAAAAAAAAAAAAATCAAACCGGAAATAGCTTGAATTCGATTTTATTTTTTGCTCATGCAAAATTTGTAAGAAATAAATTTAATCAACCACTGTGTGACGATAGTTTGATTGACTCATTTTCAATGAATCTTACTCCTCTCTTCTCTTATGTGGACCATTTTTTGGACACCCCTTAAATTACTCGACCAATTCGAGAAGTACATATTTTTTTTACGTATAATAAATTTTCAAAATGTAAATTGAATGTTTTGAGAGACTACAAGAAACAATTTAAACTTTTCTTTTTTTTGTTTTTTTTTTTTTTATTTATTAAGTGAGGCAATTATACAAAACCAACAGTAAAATGACTAAGTATATACTAACATATATATATATATACATGATCGATATGAGTGAGTACAGTTGTTATTATAAACAACAACCGCAAATACAAAGCTATTTTATGTGTACTCGTAAGATATCTTAAAAGTAATAAAACAGCTTAATAAAAATAAAATACAATAAAATTAAAAAAAAAAAAATATAAAGAAAAATCAAAAAGACGAAGGAAGAACAAAAAAAAAAAAAAAAACAACAAAAACAGCAAACAAACCATCCACTCGTCGACATAAAATGCAAATAAACACTTAAGAGCCAGCGCGGTGAGTCGTTCTATTTTTATTATAAAAATAAAATTAGTTTGGTCACGTGATCAAATCGAACGACCTTCATGTATGTTCAATTTATATACGCAACGACCTTGCATGTGCGTCATTCAATTTCATGAGATAGTGTGTTCTGTTGGTTCATAAGAGTGTATGGCACTAGTATTTAGTATCATTGTGTGATTGTGTGTGCTGTGTGTGTGCGTGTGTGTGTGGTTAGATTGTTTACTTAAGTAATAAAGTTGAATAAATGGGTTGGAAAGAGTAGAAATGAAAGAAAAAGATGTAATAAAATAAAAAAATAGTATAAAAAGAACCAATAAAATTCTTATGAAATTTAATATTATTTTGACAGACTATTTTTGTGTGTGTTTTGTTGTTGTGCATGTTATTTTAGATGAAATAAAACCCAAAGATAAAAATAATTTTTCCTTTTTATATATACGAGTACGACTAACTATTTATTTTTATTGGAATAGCAACAATGTTGTTGTTGTTGTTGTTGTTGGTTGTGTTGGTTGTGTTGTGTTATGTTGCTTTGTTACTGTTCTTTGTTGAAATTGATGTTTTGCAATGTTGCTGTTCTTGTAGGTATCAAAAATATGAACAAGATTTTATTACTTAATTTTTACAAGTGCTGCTGCTTTTAATATAATTTTGATCACATAGAACGATGAGCTGATTCCTAGACGAAAATTATTAATATTTGTATATTGGAATGTCGAAACGAACTTGATGGGATGGTCCCGACTTCGGTTGCTATGTCCAGCGATTGGAATCAATTATTTATGTGTTTCCATTGGGATAAATACATCAATTAACACCTCTTGTTGATACACACTGGCTCATTCACCCAAACTTCCTGATCGATACAAACGATCGGAGAGACGTCATTTACAGTTACAATCAACACATTAATAGGCGTTTATTTATTACGCATTTCAATACGGTTTTGTAAATTGTCGGTAAACTTGTCCTTCAGCCACATTTTCTTTATTAATGTATAGCTAAATACTAAAAAAAAAAAATCATCCGAAAATATCAACTTTTCGAGGTCGTCGCTTGTGTTCATTGCAGATATGAACTCCTTTGTATCGATGTTAAATACTTTATAGTTCTTTGTATCTTGTAAAGTAACAATTCAAGCTTATTTTTCAGTATATACCGTATTCTTGATCAAATTTTTGCCAATGGTATTAAAGTAATTGTAAAAGAAGTGATTCCCCCCCCCCCATTTATGTTTATTACCACAAGATAAATTTCAAAGTGCAATCCAAATGAAATGAGGTGGAGGATATAACTTTATTGTGCTAGTCGCAATATATTAAATAAATGGAACGCAAGTGCGGCAAGTATAAGGATTTCGAATATAAGCATTCCATCTAACAGATACTAACAAATACTGAGTGGCGAATACAGGCATATGAGTAATCATAGAATACATCAAGCAGCTGATATCGACAGGATTGACAGAATGTTGGTAAGATAATCATTTAAAGTGTTAAACAACATCAGAAAATCTCTGAAATACTGTGGCAGAAGACCATTAATTTACCCATCAATCACTCAATTAAACAACTAATGAATATGTATTATTTAAAATGGTGCGACAAGTTATACAATAATTAAGCAATGCTAATCCATTACTATCGGCGTGTCGACTCTGGGCCTGATTTCTAGGACTTTCTGTTTCCTTGAAACGTCAACTAATCAGCTTACGATCGTTTGCGTACATATCACATTATTTATTATATTATTATATATATTTTTTATTACTATTGTGAACTGCAATTACCACTTTTATACAGGTACCTAAATACCTGTTCCTTTTAGGAGGTCGGAGTGAGCTCAAATCACCATTTTATATATCTAGTTGTTACTCCAGTAACCTATCATTAATCCGTTTTCCCAGTTGTAGCCTCTAACTAATTCTCATCAGCTCCTCTGGAACATCAAACTTACGTACTTATTATTATTATGCTTATGTCGCTTTAATCATTTTATTCCTTACTATTATAATATTACAATTATAAATAATTTTCTAATTATCAAAATATATAAAGTGCTTTGTGAAGTAATGCACTTTACAAATAGAAGGCGTTACAATAAAAAATGCAAAAAAATTGAATATACGGCGGTGATAAGATTCTTTCATTTAAATGTCAAATCGAATGATCACATCAAAGCTGAATTAAATAATGCACCTTCGATTGCAACAGTAAAACAATGAATTGCTAAATTTAAAAGGGTTCGTACAAGCATTTTTGATGAAAATAGTGGAAAACAGGTGACTATTCTAGAAATAATGAGGGCAAGATCATCCAGTGAAACTGTGTGAGTTAGTTTGATATCTCAATTGAACGTGAACACAATCTTTGCTATCAGCAAGATGCACCTACCCTGAAACATCATATTAAAATAGCGATTTAAATAACGTTAACACGTGTACAATAAGCATCTAAAGCATTTAAATAATTTATTATCACAAATTGTAATTTTATTTATAATATTTACGTATTTTTAAATAAGAATAATTAAATTGAATTTATCACACATCCAGGCCCGTATTAAACAGCAGCAGCTGACCAACTAAACATTCAATTGGTAAAACAAGTAATAATATAATATTGCATGCGATAACCGAAAACCATATGATTTCTAACGAGTGACACTATCGGCTATATAGTACGAATATATATTAAAAATAAATTTCACTTTCGTTTTCGTTTTCAAACGGGTTTGTTAACACTTGACTGTGCTGACGCTTAACTGGTGTTCAATAATCTTGTGAATTGTCAATGGCGACAGAATGTCTAATTGTGGCGTTTACTTCACAGACATTTTGGCGTTATTTAGAATTTTTGTTTTGCTTTTCAATTTATGTGTGGTATGTGATGATAACTTGAGTACGTTTCAACATATCGAAATGATTTTTTTTTTTTTTTGCATAATTTCTATATAATTATTTTGTACAGAGTGTGGGCATATGAATTAAATCAGAGAACACTTGTATCACACGCATAAATGTTCACTTTACAATTTACGCAATATTTTCGATATATTTTTTGATCGAGAAATCCCATGTGTATATTCGGGGCGCTCTTTATGTGCAAACTATCAGACATTTCTATTATCCAAAATTAATTATCATAACCAATTGTATACAATTATATCGGTCTAATGGGATATGTTAAAAATGTATGCTTAAATATTTTCGTAATTCTGACTAGTAAACTAATTAGGTTGCCATCGTCTTAAATTGTGTACGACAATTGGTATCGTTAAGGTAATTGATTAAGCTTCAATTTGGTGATTTTTATTGATATCGTAAAATTAACTTACTGTCTGTCTCATTTGTCTATAATGTATGAATCCTTGAATGTAAGACCTCCATCTGTTCACATTTACGCGTGCTGACATAATATAAGAGTATACTTTTGAAATATTCTCATATAATTTTCGATATCTTTTTTATATTCATATAGTCTTGCACAGAAACATTGGGAGATCATTCCAAGCATTCCAAGAAAATATAATCGAAAAAAAATAGTACATAAATATTACTATTCTATAGCATGTCTCTATCATCAAATGGTAATAGTGGTAAAGCGGTAGTCTAGTATGACCATATAGATCTGAGTTCGAAATCCATATTCGAAAAATGAATATAAAAAGGTTAAAACAATGACTGCTGAAAAACACAAAAAAAAACATTGCCTATGGCTAAAATTCAAGTAAAAAATTAGGTTGTATTTCCCAAATGTATGTAGTGCATCAGGAAGTCTCACCTTTTCTAGTTATTTCGACTCTTGATCGTAATAGTTCACAGAACAATGAATAGTTTTTATTTTTATTTGAACTAAATTACGGTATGTTTGAAATTTGCTTAAATACTATCTTGTACATTTTTTGTAGTGTAAGTCTATTTTTGCTACAAATATTTCATTAAACAATGAAAAGTTTTGTATTTTTCTGAACATTAACAAATAATTTGCTGCACTCCGTGTATTATAATATATGGAAAAATTACAAGGATACGATCTCCAGAACGGATGCAATGGTTCACCAAGCCATCTGATCTATGGTTACTTCGTGTTCTGGATTTTTTTTTCCGGAGACGAGCAAGATAGTTGCATTTGAAAGTGGTTGAAAGTTTTAACCAACAATACTACAAACGAAACTTTTTAATACTATTTTAAAAATTTAGTTAACTTTTGTAGTTTTCCTGGAATAAATGAAATGTCTATTAATATTATGTGCAAATATTTTATTATGTAGATGAGGTGAGTCAATTTTTGCTCCTTTTCCGTAGCGAATAGTTATTTACATTTTTTGTATATCAGCATGAATGTACCTAAATAACACTGTATTTTGACTTACTTAGATAGATAACAGAAGTTAAATGATGTTAGCGATTGTAATGATATCAAACAACTATAGCTGTAACACATAAACGGTTAGGTTTTCCCGTCAGAAAATGTATAAATAAATCATTATTGAAATAAAGAAACCCAAGTATTCTAACAGAATGTGCAGTCACGTTTAAAATTTGGTAATTTGCAATGCTATGCTACGCACTGATTTGCGTCCCGATAGATTTAAAACCCGAAGAGTTAGGCAGGAAATTACCATTAAAATTTATAAAGGATTCAATCAAGTTATTAAATAAATTAAAAAAAAATTTTTTTGTACTTATTTTAAAGTGAACGTTACATTCGTTATTTGATTCCATTTGTAGGACAATAGTTGATTTATTGTCGTTATTAGTATAAGAAATAGGGTTTCAATGCGACATGCATGTAAAAGATCTGAAGGTAATTGTGGGCTGACCATAATGGCATAACATAGAAAACTTACAGTGGGGACGTATACATGAGGAATTGCACAGATATGCAACTTTGTAACTTTTCAATTAATTGCATTTTACTTAATTACAGTATTTTTTCGCTAATTTTCTACTAAATAGCATTGGAATCAAAATCATGCTTCCTCATCGTGATTTCTTATTTCATCTACTTTTTCATTAATACGAGTAGGTATATTATAATTACCAAGAATGAATTTATGTGAGAAGTAAGAGAAGGAATGCTATAAAACACATAAGATTCATGCAAATAAAATACAACTTGTAATAATTATAATTAAAATAATTTACCGTTATTCATATTACATTAAGTTGAAGATGTTTAACTTTAAGTTACTTTAAGTTCGAAATGAAAAAAAAAGAAAAGAAAAACGAGTCGTTAATTTACAGGTGTGTCGTTTTTTTGTTTTTTTGTTTTTCGTTAACTCATTTTGGCCTGCATATGTGGTTCGATGGACGCAGACAATGAGGCAAATAAAATGAATCATCTTTTCGCATGCAGTATTATAATTTTAAAATTTTAAAATTTTTAAATTTTCCATTTCCACAAATGAATAAATAATTTTTGCAAAGTAATCTTAAAATGCATTTTGTACGCATTCTAATTTCAATTGGATTATTATCAAATAGTGCTGTTTTTTGAAAAAAAAAAAAATATTGCACAATTTTTTTTGTTTTTTTCCTTTCACAGTACGAGTATTAATTTGTAGTACGCCGACCTGTACGTTTCACTTTTTAAGTTGCAAATGCAACTTTTTTTTTTTTTTATATATTCAGTTTATTTCTTAATTCATGCTTCAATAATAATATAATTTTTTGCAAAAGAAGAAATCATATTTTCTTGTTTTATACATTTATTTTCCAATTAATATAATTATAGAAGTCGCACATGGAATATGAAGTATGTAGTATCCATATAGATTAATGAATGATCTTGAACGTATACATTAGATATGTGTGGTGGTGTTCACGATTTTCTAATTCGCCACCATGATCTCTTTACTCTGAAATTATCTAAAAGTATGTCTCCAAGACTAATAAGATGACTACATTCTTATTTTACTTCTATCAAATTCAATTTTTGAAAGTTTGGATAGATTCATTTAAATTATTTACGATTTATATTAAATACCCGTTTTAAAAACCTATATTTTAAATCATTTTTCAGACATGCCATCAAAATTATTAATAGAAATTATACTATCATCATAACAAGAAGTACTTAATAAATAAATAAAATGGCTACTTCAGGAGGAGGTGGTGGCACAACAACTAGTACCAGTAATATAGTTAATACTGTACGAAGTAATGTTTCTATTACCAGTATTAATTGTGAAAATGATGCAATACAATCAAATAATTTGTCTCCGTCCACCGGTATTGCACCAACAACATCATCATTACTCAATGGAGGAACATTATCATTAATTAGCAATAGTAATAGTAATATTAATAATAGTAGTAGTAGTAGTATAAGTAATAATAATAATAATAATAATGGCAATCATATTTATGGGACTGGTGGTGTAAGAATAACAGTGCCAAAAATGGAAGATTCAGATGAATCTGATACTGAACTGTCAAATATTGAAAATTCAATATTATATTCAACATCAACGACAACATCTACATCGTCAACATCGTCATCATCATCAACCGCCGAAATACAATCAAGTATTACACATAATAGTAGCAACACAATACCAACTACATCATCTTCAACATTTGTTAACATGAGAACCAATAATAATAATAGACAAATTAACGATAGTATTGGATATAGTACTGTGAGTATTGGTGGTAATTGTAATAATAATAGCAATACTGTGCCACGACCAATGTCCTGGGAAGGTGAATTATCTGAACCAGAAGATATAATGGATATAGAAAATTCATCAAATAGTGTAATGGAATCAACAACATTATCGACATCACCAAAATCATTAGTATTTAATTCATTTGCACCACTAACAAATAATATAATTGATAATAATAATGATAGTATGACAGGCATTAGTAAAGTTGAAACAATTAATGATGTTGATTGTACTGGCAGCAATAATAGTGACAGTAGTAACAATAGTAATAATAATATTAGTATTAATCAGCAACAACCGGATATATTGTCATTAGTAAAAAAAGAATCAATAAAACCAGAATTTAACGATATTCAATTTAATGCTATTGATACACATAATCAAAATTCGCTGGCAACAACATTACATATGCATACGGAACCATTAAAAAAATATGCATCCGATATAATCAATTTAAAATACGAACCTGGTGTAATGCAACAGCAACAACAACAACAACAAGATTCAACAACATTAACACCATCAACAACATCAACAAATGTATTAAATAATTCATCGACAACAAATAGTATTCATTCACCGTTATTAGTTAGATCAAAAACAACACTGTTGCCAGCAAATCCCAGTCCTGATTCAGCAATTCATAGCGTTTATACACATAGTTCACCAAGTCAATCGCCGTTAACTTCAAGACATGCCCCATATACACCATCATTAAGTAGAAATAATAGTGATGCATCACATAGTAGTTGTTATTCATATAGTTCTGAGTTTAGTCCAACACATTCACCAATACAGGGACGTCATATGTCTTCTTATGGAAGTAATATTCTTGGTAATACTGGTAATGCTAATGTTGGCGGTGGTAACAATGGTGGCAATAATATTAATAATAATAATAATGTCAATTTTAACGGATCAACATTACATCATTCGTTATTGTACAGACCACTAATTGATGGAGCAAATAATAGTAGTAATAGTAGTAGTAGTACTTCAAATTTATTGTCTGATAGTTTGCAACATCAACAAAAACATCAGCAACACGTACAACAACAACAACAACAACTACATCAGCAGCAGCAACAACAACAACAACAACAACAACAACAACAACAACAACATCAACAATTACATCGATTACAACAGCAGCAATCACAGGACGATTCAATATTAGAAAATGATACAATACCGTCGGCTGGTATATCTAGACAACAATTAATCAATAGGTTAGTGTATTCTTTGCATTTTTATTTTCTTTAAATTGAATACCACCCTTAATTAATATTTAATGTATCGTATATTTATATTTAATTTTAATTAGTAATTTATTATTCAGTTTTGATTCCAAATCCTCAGTAAAAAATAAAAAAAAAAAAAAAATTAATAAAAATCCATAATGAAATTTCCAATATTCTAAATTGTCTAGTCCATGTCCAATATGTGGCGATAAAATATCAGGATTCCACTATGGCATTTTTTCATGTGAATCATGTAAGGGATTTTTCAAACGTACCGTACAAAATCGTAAAAATTATGTATGTTTACGTGGTGCAGCTTGTCCAGTAACAATAGCAACACGTAAAAAATGTCCAGCATGTCGTTTTGAAAAATGTTTACAAAGAGGTATGAAATTGGAAGCAATACGTGAAGATCGAACACGTGGTGGTCGTTCAACATATCAATGTTCATATACATTACCAAATACAATGTTAAGTCCACCATTAAATAATAGTGGCGGCAATGGCAATAATAGTAACGGTGGAGTTATTGGCATTAATGGTAATAATTTATTGGGTAATAATTCAATGTTAGATGGTATAAATTTTTATACGAATGGTCAAAATGGAAATACATCAATTAATAATCAACGTCAACATAGAAATAATCATCAACATTTTTTCAATGGACCAACATTTAAGGTAGAAAATTCCGATGGATATAATAGTAATAATTCGTATAATAATAGTCAAGGCATTCCAATATTATTGCAAGTAAGCTAAATTTTTGTTCTAAAGTTTTGATCTTTGTCCTTTATATATATATATATATATATATATATATATATATTCATATATTAATCGGTTTTCAATTTAATTATTAACTATAGGAAATTATGGACGTTGAACATCTATGGCAATATAATCAAAGTGAATTATCACGTTTAAATACACAACATTTAGGTATAACTGCTACAACATCATCATCTTCATCATCCTCGTCATCGTCGTCTTGTACAACACCATCTACATCATCGGCATCACCGTCAACATCATCGGCATCAGGTGGTTGTGATGGTGCTGCTACAACAATTCATTCAATGAATAATACAACACAAACAAGTATTTCAACAAATCCACTGTTGGCTAGTGCTGGATTAAATAATGGGGATAATACAAATCCTGATTTAATTGCCCATTTATGTAATGTTGCAGATCATCGTTTATATAAAATTGTTAAATGGTGTAAAAGTTTGCCACTTTTTAAAAATATATCGGTAAGATTTATTATTAAAACGAGGAAGGGCGAAAGCTATAATATAATATTGTGATAAATTAAAAATTAATAAATTTAATTTTACAGATTGATGATCAAATTTGTTTATTAATAAATTCTTGGTGTGAATTATTATTATTTTCATGTTGCTTTCGTTCAATGACAACACCCGGTGAGGTACGAATTTCATTGGGAAAATCTATTAATTTGGCTCAAGCAAAATCAAGTGGTTTACAAGTAAAATTAAAAAAATTGTTTATTTTTTATTTTTTTTTTTTTTTTTGTTGGAACGATAATATTATTAAATATATTTTTTTCTAGGCATGTATTGAACGAATGCTTCATTTAACAGATCATTTAAGAAGATTACGTGTTGATAGATATGAATATGTTGCAATGAAAGTTATTGTACTTTTGCAATCAGGTAAGATATGTTGTAATTTACTTTATTGTAATTACATTTTGACCATTTTAATTAATTTATTCTATAATTATATTTTAACAATTATAATTGTAATTTAACAATTATTAGTCGATCTTTACTCCATGAAAAGGACGAATAATTGGACGTCAGTTAACTACCGCAATTGTTTATGGTCTCTAACATTCATTTCACTCTATAGCCTCCTACCAATAGACGGTTGCCACATTATTTTTGGACGACCGGGTATTCTATTACCCTGAATATTATAGTAAATTTTAATTATCACTGGCCGATTCATTTCCACTATCTTCGATTGATAACCTAGATTTCTAAATCTGCCAGTCTGCACTTAAATTCTCATTTGCTATTTTATTATTATTATCCTTAGCGATTGCTTTATGTATTAATCAGTAATATAATTTAATTTTTCCTATTAGATACATCTGAATTGCATGAACCGGAAAAGGTGCGTGCAAGTCAAGAGAAAGCATTACAGGCTTTACAATCTTATACATTGGCACATTATCCGGAATCACCAGCAAAATTTGGTGAATTATTATTACGAATTCCAGAATTACAAAGAACGTGTCAGGTATTATTTATTTATTTTCATTAGATTACACAATATAATATGTATATGAATTTATTTGTATTTTTTTTTGTATTTGTTTTTTTTTTCCATTTTTTCCATTTCCCTCAATAGGTTGGTAAAGAAATGTTAACGATTAAATCAAAAGATGGTGAAGATTTTAATTTATTAATGGAATTATTACGTGGTGAACACTGACAATGACCATGTCATATTAAAGTAATTTAATATTGCCATCCTGGTTGAGAGGCAGCTATAAGTGAAATGTTTATGAATTTGATTTAAAAAGAGAGTGCCACAGAAGTATTGTATAATTAAATATATTTAATTATTCAAAATTATGCACCTTCTTAAGGTGGCAAAATAAAAATTATTTGATTTTATTTGATTTTTGGATTAATCAAAATTTAAATCAGAAATAATTATATGACCTTCGGTGTTGTATCGATTACAATGTACATATTTTGTTTTCCATTATTTATTTCACCGGACGCAGCTACAGTGAAATTGTAGATATTTAAAAAGAATCATAAAATTAAGAATTAAAATTATTAACTTATGCGTTTGTTTAAATTAAATATTTTATATTTCTTATTTTAAAAAAAGATAGACACAAATTTATTATAAATGTTGTATTATTTTGTTAAAAAAAAGGGGTTTTTAAAATCCAATTCCATATTTTTATTGTAAAATATAAAAATAATAAGTTTTATTTTTTTAATTAACATTTTTCTTATTTTTTTTTTCGTTTTGCTTATTTAAATATAAATCATAATTTTGTTTTCGTAACGGATTAGTTTAATTAATGAATCGAAAAATAAAATTAAGTGCTTCATCTCTTGAATCCTTGAACCCCTTAGAAAAAAATTTGTTCATCTTGAATTGAATTTTCGGTGGTGAAAATAAACAGATTGCATTTTATTCTTCAACTTTGATTTATTATTATTCTATATGTTCTTGTCAATATATGATCAGGACAATAAGGTGATTAAAAAAAAAAACAAAAATTAATCCGTTGCGAAATGTGTTAAATTTTCTTCTTTTTTTTTTAATGTTACATTTTTAATCGTCTTATAAATAATAAAAAATAAATCTAAAGTTTAACTAAAATAATGTTTCCTATAAGTACTTCAATAAATATTAGAATTATTTTCAAATATATACATACTTAAAAATAGTTACTACTAAATTTTAACCTTTTGAAAGGGTAAAAATAAATAAATAATTTTTCCAAAAGGAAATAATAATATTCTCAATTCCTTTGTTTCTGTTAAATGTGCCTTGAGATCTATTTTATCATTTTTTTTTTAAATAATAAACTAAAATAATAAGAAAACTATATCTGATAAATAAAAAAAATAATTTCTTGGAAAACGTATCGCTCTTATAATTTATATGTCCAGTTTTTAAAGAAATAATAATATAATAATAAAACAATAATTAGTAAGTTTTCATATAAGAGAATTAATAAATGACTGATTTGACGACAAACAAATTAAACAACATAAATAAATTTTGAAGAAGGCACTCAATTTCGAAAGCACAAAAAAAAAAACAAAATAAAGAAAAATATAATAATTAAATTGCATATAAGAAATCGATCGATTTTGTTATCTAAAAATTAATTTTATAATCATATTTTTGAATGTTTTAAAATTCATTTAAAATAATTAATTCAATCAGTTGATTTTCATTCCATTACAAAATATTATATTGATCGTAATTATCGTCATAATTTAAATTATCGTCAACATTAACATCTTAATTTATATGTTTTCTATAGATTTCATTCATTTGAATGTAATTTGTCATCATCATCATCTTACATATTTTTTTTATACTAAAGTTATTTAATTTTTTTTATACTACAGTTATTCTTTAGGGAGTAGATACCCTTAAATGTTCAAAATAACTTTAATTTGCTCGTAATGATATAGGAGAAGAATATGAACGCTGTCGAGAAAACCAAGGTTGGTATAATACCAATATGTTCGGGATTAAAAGACTTCTTACAACGATGCAGAAATCCAAACTTTTTGACCGCATTTTTTGGCCACACACAAGTTGTGATGATTGCATAGTAATTTTGAATTGATTTGCGTTCCGAGAGAGTTCAGACGCGAAGAATTGCGCAGCCAATCATCATTGACTTATGCGACAAAAGACACAACTGCGTCTTATTCGCATTGAAAATTATATTTAAATCGTTGTTTAGAATATCGTCCAAATCATTGGCGAAGCGACCTGACCATGTCGAAATAGTAAGAATGATGATGACAGCTCATCAGCGTAGCTGTGAATTGGGCTCGCAATTAGTGATAAGAGTTCATTAATTAAAATTAATTTAGTAACTTTGATGATACTCGATCACTTCAGTCATCATCTGGAATTATTTCATATGACTTAATGTGGTTAAAAATTTAAAATGGTCGATAAATCCGCCACTATTATTAAAGATCATTTTCTAATAATAGCAGAAACTGGTATATCTACACCTATGATGTCAATAGAGGAGGTATACTTATTAAACAACAAAAAAAAACATATTCTATATTGGAATTGTTATGAATACAATATGCGAGAAGTGTGAAGTAGACGAAAAGACGTCAATGTACTTGGTATTTGATTTCAAGTCATTCTCGAGAATATGTTTCTGGATTAAGCACTCAATTGTTGAAAAAATTTGCGAACTACTGGTAATTCTTTAGAAAAATAGATGACTCGAGGAATTGAATACGGGATAGAGTATAGTGCAATAAATAGGTTCGCAGTGTTGTGATATTTGGTCCTCCTAATACCAAACAGAATTTGGTTGATTTCAATAACATATGATTTTCTTTTCAAATGATGATACATGGATATTTTCATGACAAATACACATATAGTGTACATGTCAATATAATTTGATATATTATAAAGAACATTCAATAATTTGATTAAGTGACATAATAATTTTCGTTTTAAAATCAAAAACAATTTACAAATATATTATACATAACATTTTAATTGGTGTAGAGAGCTATTAGAACTGGTTTTTATTTTATATAAAGGTAGGATACAGAAAATTCTTTTTGAAAAGTATCCCTT